>RJWH01000072.1:523139-666707 GCA_004363575.1 Solenodon paradoxus | reverse complement strand
ATTGATTTAGTCATGAGGGTTTCAAACTCCATACATTTCCTTAAAAGATAATAAAATATCTAGAAAAAAATCATCACAAAACAGAAGTTTGGAAGATTATATATACAACATAAAAGAATAAAATGCCCAGGCATTCCGCAAGAGAGTAACAAGCAAAATAACTAAATAAATAAATAAATCCTAGGACAAATAGAGTGAAAGAAACTTAGGTATATAAGTAACAAACAGTCTTAGCCCCAAAAGAAAATATATGAACATAAATGTCAATGAGACTTGGCAGAATATATCTCATTCTCGGACTAAAACAGAAGTTTGCGTTTTTCAAAATAATCTGCCTTAATAGTAGAAAATGATATCACATGCTAACTAATGCATTTGTAAAGACAAGAACCTGAGAAGACAACAAGTAGAGAGAGTGTGAGTGACAAAAGAACCAAAAAATCCTTTGCAGCATGTACTACAGAGTTTACAACTTTTACCTTAGACAAAGGATGAAATGTTTTCCTAATGTCATTACAACACTAGCACTAAGGGAAGACTTCAAATCTCTGAGCATCTATTGATGAAAGTGATAAAGGAGTCCCCAGCATCAGACCTTTGAGAAATCATGTATTAAAAGTCATATCGAAACAATTAAAATGGAGAATGTGCAAAGACAAAGAAAATCAATACGCCTATGTTATTTTCAATAGTCTAGCCATGTAGATAGGGCTGGATTAATTGCTAGGTTCTATATTTTCAAATGAAGTTTCACAATTAAAAGTAAATTCCTAAGAGAATTCTAGAAAAGAAAGGTATAAATAATACATCTTAGGAAAATTCTGACAAACACCATATCCTATGAGATTGAAAGTAAAAGCTTAGTGATACCAGATAACTAAAACAAGTAACTGGAATTTGACCACATTAAAGATGAATGGACAGAATATAAGATTCTTAGGGGGAAAAAATATAGCAACAATTGTCATGGAGTTAACTGTCTCTCAGCTCAGCTGGACAACAGTCATTAACCTTCATGCTGGCTACCCAGACTTAAAACCAATGAGACTGAAACTGTAGCGTTCTCATAGGAATCAGATAAAAATAATTCTATAAATGCATTAACGTTATCTACTACCTTACCTATCTGCCTTTTTTTTCTGCTAATTGGTTTATCTCCTAATATTTCTTGAATCTCGCCTTAATTTGTTTGGAATCTAGCCTTCAAATTTAACTAGGATATTAAAAGTTCTCATTCTCAGTTATTGCAGAACTATAGTATCAGAAAAGTATTCAGTCTCCCACATTGACAGACTACCACATAAACATAGCATGATAGGTAGTAGAAGTCTCCATAGCACATATCACCTTGTCTCTTCAGATGAGATGCCACAGATATTAACAAATGTTAGCAATTGGCATAAGGCTGTTGATTCCCTTTTATTGAAAATAATTTATTCAAAAATTATTTTTAAAATGTTACATAATATCAGATATTATAACATACCCAGTATAATATAATATATATTATATATAATATTATATTATATATAAATACTGTGTATAAAACAGTGCATTTGTGTATATATATATATATATATATATATATAGTATATTTACCAAATATAATACTGTATGTTTACCAAATTCCTTTTCTTGCCCTCCTGAACATATAATTGATTTCCATTTATGATCTCCATTTATGCAGTTATCTAGGGATGTGCAACACTATTCTGGCTCATAGAATATGGGAATAATATACATTCTCTTTAACCTTTGGTCCTCCTTTTTTTTTCACCCATCCTCTGAAAGCAGAGGAGCATGGATAGAGGATGATGAAGCTACATGATGTGTCAGACCTGGGTTCCCTAAGGACATATTAGAGCACAACATCCCAATGACCACACTAGATATAATGTAAATGAGAAATATGTGTTAATTTGGTTGAGCCATGGAGTTATGTGTTACACAGTCAGCTTATTCTGATAATACTGAATATGAGAACGTAAAGAGGAAAGCTGCCTTGCCGAAACCTAAAATGTGAAATTGGTGGGAAGGAGACGAAACATTGACAATCCATTTATATCATGTCAAAAACATTTGGTAAAACTGTTACCTGCAAAAACTTGGAAGGTAGATGATATGCTATTATAGGTTGTATTGTGTCCCGCTCAAATAAATAAACTGATTCCTAGCTGCCAGTACCTATGAATGTAACCTTATATCGAAGTACTTATCTATGCAGATGTAATCAATTTAAAATAAAATCATTAGGGTGAGTCTTAATGCAAACAACTGTGTTCTTATACCAGGAGGGAAATTTGGACACAAAGACACTTTCATAGAGGAAAGACAAATATAGAGAAAACCATGCATAGACAGAGGAGAGAAGAAGTTTTCTGATAACCATCATAATCTAGGAGAGAAGCTTGGAATAGGCTTCCCCTTGGAGACTTGCAGAAGGAACTTAACACTATTCACACCTTAATTTCAGAGTTTTCACCTCCATAACTGTGATACAATACATTTCTGTTGTTTTATGACACACAATTCATGTTACTTTGCTACAGTAACCCCAGCAAAGCAGTTCTAATTCTAAACTATTTGTATCCATTCATTCATTTTCTAGTCCCTTTATTCAAGTTTAGGCGCAAGAGTGACCCAAGTTTATCCCAGCAGATCAGGGCATGAAGTGGAACCTGGACACGATGTCCTTCCAATACAGGTACCTTCGCATACATAACGGACACATTGTTGGAAAGTTAAGGAAGGTGGCCTAGTGAGGTGATGCCCATGCTTGAACTTGAATTTAAAAAGCCTACAGAAAGAAAGACATTAATGCAAAGACAACAAAAGCTAAGATGCAGAGCCAAGAAACTGCAATGCATTTGTCTCACAGAATCCAAGCACAAAAACCTCGATGAGTACTGATTTTAATAAAAGAAAGGAAAGAGAGAAGGTCAGAGCCAGATCATGTATTTGCGTGAATTGGGAAATAGGAGGGTGGTGACAGAACAGCTCATGTAATTTTTAACTTCTGGGATTGGTCTTTGGTTGCACAGATGCCGCTGATGGGAAGGAGTCAATTTGTCCAAATCCCCTGATCTCGCTAGCTAGTGCTCAGATACTAGCTTGAAACTCTCCCTTTCTCTTAGCCACTGTAGCAGATTCTGGGGATTGTCAACTCCCTTCATTTCTAAGGTTCCCTTGGAGGTGGTTCCTGGTGTAAATTCAAGTCTACAAATCAGATGCACTTATGAAATATTTTGATTTGGAATTGAGTTATGTGTGAATAGAGACAGGGGCAAGGCATCCAGTTAGCTCATGCACATCCTGGCAGAATTAATCTTGTTTCAGACTGGGCAGCGGAGACTTTCCGATCCTGAACTATCTTAACTTGACCACAGCTCATATATCACTCCATTTGTACGGTATGGTTTAAGGGGTATTCCTGGAAGCTTAAGTTAGTCTACTTCTTGAGGCCACCCAATGATTCCGTGTCTTTTATTTTCTAAAGAAGTCTATCTCAGTTTTAACATGCTGAAATTAGCATCTATTGCCTGCAACTAAATCCTAGCCAACATGCTCATCAAAGAATTTCCCAGCATCTATGAAACCCGTGCTTTTAGTAATTCAGCTAACAGTTATTTAGGCTTTACCATGCATTGCATATGGAAGGCCATCATTTATACTTTCACAATTCCATAATGATGATAATATCAACAATATTTAGGTTATAGAATACATATACTGTATTATGAAGTATATGAAGTCAAATGAAAATGAACATATCAAACACCTTTAAATGTAAAGTATGAGTGTACTCATACAATTGTTAGCTCTCATATTATGACACTTTAAGGAATATATAAAATAAAACCTTTCCTAAATAGAACTAGGCTCTCAAGTAGGCTTCCCTAATATAGTTGTTCTGAGATGAATAATCTAACATGGTATTATATCCGAGATCCTCATAGTTAAATTGATGGAATGTCACTCTAAGAATCTCTGCTTATCAAGTAGGAAATCCATATTTCAGTTCCTGCATCATTTCATCAAAACAAAGTAACAACAATTTGCAAATGAAATATCTACAAGTTTCATGATTATCTTTATATATTATATGTATTTGGAGTTAGAATGTGGTTCATTTCAGCAAACCAATGTCCCTTAACAATTTATTTTATTCCCTTGTTCCTAATCATTCCTGCCCTTATATGGCATCCCATTTCCTTACAAGGCAAATATCTTCTCCCTGATGGCAGCAGCCTCCACCTCCCCCGCACCAGGGGACTGTGGGAGAGCCGTCAGCAGCCAGCTTGATGTTCCGCAAGTGGTCCTCATTTGGACACTCTGTTCTATATTTTCCTCTCTTCCAGGTGGCTAAACCCATCCTTATTGGTGATTATAATACCAGAATATAATTGAAGAAAACCCCACACTTTGTAAAGCTACATCTCAAATCAGACTGTTATTAATTACAGCTCATTTGATGTGTTGTGAAGGCAGGGATAGTTTGGTGTCTCTCCCACTAGAAGAAAGTGAGTTTCAGCAGAGTTACATCCATGTTCCTGACATATTTATAAAGTCAGTTTATCTAATTCTAAGTAGTTATGGTTTGAACATGTGGATATTCAGATAGTCAAAATTTGAATAAGATGCTGAAAGAAGAAAAGCTGTTGGTCAGCTGTGGCTGTCTGTTTATCTAATGAACTGTTCACATCATCACCAACGTCATTTGTGAAGATCCTTTCTTTTTGAGCTCACTGCCCATATGAGAGATTCAAATGTGTCCCTTTAGTAACAAGTATTGAAATGTGCCTCCCCCAACCCCTGTCCAAATCTGCTCAACAGAAGCAGCATGAAAACACTGATCTGCCTGGCCAGGACCTAGAAGAATCTAGCTTCCTTCTGATGAAGACCAGGCACTGAGCCAACTCCTTTTATATTTGGTTTTCATGAGAATCTGTCTGTGGGGGATCTCTGAATGTTTTTAGTACAATAACAAGCTTGTGTTCTCTGAGCCAATTAGTATGTAATTAGGTGCCGGCTAATGAGGAGGAGGATAAAAGGTGGAGCTGGTGGAGAGAGAGGGTGTGGGTGTGACTCTTGTGTATGCAGGTGGCAAAACGGCACATGTTGAGAACTAAATTGAATTCCTAAAACCCAGTAATTTGTTACACACTATTAGTAAGTGCAGCACTAGCCCTTCTGCAGCTTTTTCATATCTCTATTAAAATGTGCTTTTATTCCTCTTTGCAAAATAAGATTGTATTCAGCACATGAACGTTAGCATTTTTCCACTGATTATTTTCTAGATGTGTAAAATTAGCATTAGTTGTAATGTTTAGTAAGTTTCCAGTTACCTAGTAGCAAGACCAAAGGAAATAATTTGTTTGTATTGCCACTCAAAGTGTATTTAGATTTCTTTGTGTGAGGCATGAGAGAACTAAACGAAGGTCACTGCCCTCAGAGTTTATATTCTAGAGAGAAGAGATGGAGAATAAAGAACAGTCATAAATAGGGAAAACTACCTGAAGGTAGTCAGAAAGTCTGAGTGAGACAGGGGGTCAGCATTCCCCTCCCCACAGGTTTCAGAAGAGAAGTGAGAGTAGTCTTAATTGAGAAGGTTAGATTTGAGCAAAGAGTAGAAGGAGCTATGGAAGGAGATGTTTGGGGGAGGGGAGCAGGACTTGACACTCGCATGTAATCTCATGTGCCAGAGATGACTGAAGATTCAGTAAACAAACAGATAAGGAAAGAGGAAACCACCGTATTTTTTTCTATTTCTTTTATATTTGATGTTTTTAAAAGAGATTGAGGTGATAGAGGCAGTGTCTCTAGCAGATAGAGGTTCCTGCTCTCCCTGCTCTTGGATGGGCTAACCAGGATGAGAGGGGGAGCAGAAATAAGAGAAATATGGACTCCATAAATGGGGGAAATTCTAGTTCAAGTTGGATAGGCAGAAAACGTGTTTTAACTCTACAAGTCTTTTCCAAGAGACTGAACACTGTGATGTGAGCTTTTCAGTGAACTGACCCTCTACTGTTTCTTCTATTAGTTCTGGTCTCTTTAAACCCTCATAATTAGGAAGATTTTTTTTATAGCTATCCTGACTTACTCTTTTTTTCCTTCAGAGAGATACTTTGAGAATATTCAAAAGTATAAAATATTTTTTAAATATGAGATGCGACTTTCATGTTAATTTGATATAAAAATAAACTCTAAATGGATGATGAATGTATTGTTAATTTTCACCAGGCAAGAAAGATAGTAATTTGATTTTTGCATTAACCTGATGAGTTTTTGTAGTTGTAAAGGGCTCTACAATTAAGTCCCCAAAGATGAATATGTTCTGATATTCTGGGTCTGTTTTCAATCTGACTAATTCAGTAAATCATTGTTCCCATTTCCCATCAAGGGACCTCTCACACTTGCCTATGCCAAATGATATGCCAATGGCAGGAACTAGACAAAATTAAACACTTTTATTCATAGGTTCTCGGCATATTACCGCATTTCTATTATATTCATGCATCATCAAGGAAACCACATTACCAGGAGATATCTGCTTTTGCAGTGCTATGCCCCTGGCAAGCTGATAATCTAAAACTAATATACTTTCATTATTTATAAACACTTGATGAGAGTGGGATAGGTCCCCATAAAGTGTTTATTTTGTTTTTGGTTTTAATTTCTACTCAGAAGTGCTTCTTCTTTATTGGAAAGGGAACCAATTTACACATCTCCAATTATGTAAGGAATTACATGTAAAAATATGGCTTCATTGAAATCTGAGACCCCAATTATTCCAGTCATGTCTAATTCTTTCTATAAACTAGCTCTGTGGTAGTTAGCCCACTGTGCTGCTTCTGAAACTTACTCACTGTCAATACCCTTTCAAATCTAACTTTGCTTTTTCCTAAATTTCTGTTCATTTACTGAGTTCTCTCAGCCATCACAGTTAACTGCAGGCACACATTTAATTTTTGAGCAGATGGCCTTAATTTTAATATTATCCTTTATGTATTAAGTAGACTTGGGCAACTATTTTGATTTTTCTTTCTCCAGTAATGGGTATAGATTTATTCTAATATGCTTCTGCCTTTGCCGGGTACACCTGAGACCATGATTCAGAGTCGGGCTGATTAGCCTTGGTAGCCACTAGTCACACACCACACAGGCACACATATGTGTAGCATCATGGAATCTACGACCTTCATGTTTACAGATCTTGTGTTTAATAACCACATCAAAGCTTAGCAGACACTGTGTTAAGCAAGACATAAACTACTTTCTGAACACTATCAACCTCATGAGATCCTCTGTATCTCTATCTGAATGGACAAAACAGAAATTTAAAGGGATTAGGTAATTTATTCAAAGTAATGATAAGAGTAAATAGTGGCTCCAGGATACAAATCCAGTATTACTATAGACTCCGGATTTTTAATCTCTACACTAATGTTTTTTTTTTTTACTGAGAGCATACATTAATGTTAGCCTATAATCTATTGTCTAGCCCTATAATAATCAGAAATAAGCTAAGATATTTATATTAGGACTAAAATGTCCTCTTGGTAAAGTCAAGGGATTTGTTCTGGATTAGAATTCTCAAAGCCTCAGGATAAACTTCCTCTTAAGAGGTAACCATAGTTTAGGCCACCATGTAGCAGTTTGTCCTGTTATTTAAGATAGTTTCTGTTAAAAAAAATTAGGAAAGTGATTTACTGAATGACGATTTAGTAATGGAAAACATCATTACATCGATTGCTGATCAGTTGTGTCTCTAGTCCTCAGAAGCAGGTTGCTTTGCTGAAATCTTATTGAATCCAATTCTTACTGAATATAACAAATGTAGTTTTAGAGTATATACCCAACTAAAGTAAAAATGATCTCAATTTCAAAAATGAATTCATTGGAACTTGGAAAATTTAATTGGTTGTTTTATTAATATTCAATAAATAAAAATATATCCTATTTTGAGATTATCTATTGAAACTTTGAGGAAATATTATTTTACCTAAAATTTCTGGAAGGTATATATAGAACATAGTACATTTTAAATGAAAAATCAGAAAATAAAATGGATTAGGAAATTTATTCTTTCTTCAGTTTTAAAGGATATAAACCATTATTAGAGGAAGAAATGGACAATTTACATACTTCAGAGGGAAAAATGACCCATCAAGAGCAACAAAAGTAAAATGTAAATTAATTTTGGTTTGAAAAACTAACGATAAATTTCACAAAAATCATTGTTTGTGTTTTCATTTTGTTTTGTTTTTTTGAGTAAGAAACATTAACCATCAATTAATTGCAAGTTGTATTAAAGTTTATAGGAAGTAGAAAATATTTTTCTCAGACTTAGACCTGAGGTCAAATTTCAACTCTAACATTTTTCTGGCTGTGTAAATTTACTTAAGCCAGCTAACTTTTTAAGACTCAAATTTTTCCCCAGTTTTATTAACATATAATTGATATATAAAATTGACCAATTTAAGTTGTCCAAAATAATGATCTGATATATGAATATATTTCTAAATGATTATTGCAACAAGTTTAATGAACATTTATCACTTCATTATTTTTAATTTACCTTTAAAATATATATATAAATATAATAAATATATATAAACTTTAAAATATAAAGTAGGATACCCTATCATTGAATCTCAGGATGACTAAATTACACTATGTGTAAAGGAATCAGCATGCCATAGAACAAGTACTCAGCAAATGTTCACTGTAATTTTTTTTATCTCAATTCTCTACTTTAACAGTGAAAGCAGAACTCAACAGAAAGAAGGGAAAATAGAGGAGATAACTTTTTTATAAAGTCTCAAGTGGTCTTAGAAAACTACAGAGCAACTAGAAAAATGCGATTTATATTATTAGTGTTTTCAAAGATTTAAGAAAAAATAAACAAACATTAATACTTTTGATAATACAACATCCAAACCTCACATAGAGTTAAGCAATTTCAAAAATGAATTATAAATCTCAAATGTCAGTTAAATACTGGAAACATGAGACCTTTTAAGTTTTTTTTTTTCTTGATTTCCAACAGAGAAAGCCCTATATTTCCATTTTGAAAACTACAACATCTAATTTTACAGAAAAAGCTTTCCTATTTTCATTTAACATTATCCACATTAAGTAGCCTTTTAAGATACCACTGTCAAATAATTTTAAGCTGTGTTTTGTTTTCATAAATATAAGAATAAACATATCGCCTATTGGAAATTTCCTTTAATGCCTTTATCTGAGTAACAGATATAGTCATATTTTTAAACATTGTTCTGTTACAGAAGAGTTCTGTCTGATCTTGGCAAAAGTCACTTCATTTCCCCCATTATGTTTTAGCTTTCTAGTATCCTAGCACTTAACAATTCCAAAGATTTTGGCTTTGGAATCAGGATTTTTTTTTATGTAATCAAATAGCAATTTGCATTATCCAAAAACTGGAATAGGAATAACATGTGGGGGAAAATGTAGTTATGATGAAATTTGCTAAAGCAGAAGAATTCAGAATAATTGATGCCCCCTCCCTACCTCTATCCTCCACTCCCTACCCACTCATCCCTCATTTTGTCAGTAAGGACTAATACATTTTAAACAGCAAAGATAGAAAAATCTTCCAGGAACTCTAAATATTTGAACACTGCTTCTGAGATCTAAGCAGCCAAGCCCTTGCTCAGCCTTAGCAAGATGAGAGAGACTTGCTCCTAAAACTTTTGATGCCAAATTTATTTTTCTTTCTACCTATGTTAGCACAAACAGAAAGATGGAGATCATAAATACCCAAATCTCTACCTTCTCTCATTTAGTGGGCCACAGTTGATGAGTAGTTTTTAAGAGTAACCCAGAATTCGTCCTGAGTGTTGTTGCCCATTGTATAGTAAGGATGCCCAGAGTGCCCTGGGGCTGTAAAGTGACCTGAGATGACTAAATTACCAGTGATTACTCCAAATGAGACACTTACAGACTAGTGTATTATTTCTTCTTTCATCAAATAATTTCTCTTGACTTAAATCATGTTTTTACAGTGGAGAAATAGCAACCAAATAGTTTGAGCTAGTGGAAGCAAGGGTTTGGAGTGCGTGCACTTTCTGATTCTATTTTTTCCTTTATATTCTTATTATATAATATCAATCTTCTAGTTGCAAGATGTGATGGAATGAGAGAATTGCTCCTTTCAAGTAAATTATTCTCAGTTACTTATAATAATAACTTCATTTAGTCATGGTTTATAAATCACATAAGAGAGACATCAAGAATATCAAACTAAGTGCATCAGTCAGGTAATGGCAGTCAAAAGGGTGCTCAACTGGAGTTCTGGGGAGACTTTAAAGGTTGATATACACAGCTATTCACAAAACGTGGAACCACACACAATCACTCAGTGTTTGCTGTTTGTCCTACTCAGAATTTCTAACCACTTGAGTAAAGAAATACTTCTAGAATATAGATCTATGAATAGTAAAAAATGGAAATCTGGGGTGGATTGATAAGTTTAGATGCAAAATTATCTTGTGGGACACAAACAGAATGAAATGGAAACAGGAAATAGGTTAAGTTCCCAACTTAGGAGAACCACTGCAAGAAAATGAAGCGAGGTGGAAAAAGTATTTGATGGCAGTTCACATCTTAAAAGATACTACTATCATTGAAGGCCATAACTGCTTACAAAATGAATAACCTAAGGTTGCACTTTCAGTTGCTGCTAGACCTCTCCAGCTGCTTACCCTGCACATTCCACTAAACAAACTGGTCAAAGCTTGATGTGTTATCTTTCCTTCTTGCCCAATACCTTTTAGACTCTTGTTCTCTCCCCCTAGACTAGTGGTATATTTTTCACAAGTGTCTCAATCTTAGATCCTTGAAATTGTCTTCAGTTTCTCTTTTATATCATGCATTTACATCATGATGCATTACATACATTGATCATGCATCAATAAATCATGTTGATTCTATCTCAAGACATCACTTGTGCTTTTGTACTTACTTATTCCCTTTACCTGAAATACATATATTCCTCTCAATTCTTGTCCCCTACAAACTTCTAAGACTTCAAGACACCTCCCAGACATATACTTCTCATTTCCTTCTAGAACACAATTCTTTGACCTTCTAAAAAAAAAAAACCTGCATATTTTTCCTTTTTAAATATTTATTGAAATGTTGATTTATATAATAATATAAGCTCATATGTGGAAGTTTACCATTCATCTAATATAGTGACAACACACTATGCCCACCACCAAATTACAAAAACTTCTCCATCACTGTCTATTGGACTCCCACCACCACTTGTCTCTACCCCCATCCCCTTACCCTCTGGTAACCTCAGTTCTATTGTCAACATCCAAGGATTTGTTTTGATTTTGTCTGTGTGTTTGTTTTATTCTTCATAAAGAGCTTTTAATAAAGTGTTGTTTTATTCTACATATTCTTTAAATAGGAATAAGATAATCTAGTATTTCTTTTTCTCCAGATTTATTTCATTTCATGTAATTCCTTCTAGTTCTATTTAGGTTGTTGCAAATATCAGGATTTCACCCATTTTAAGGTATTCCATTGTATTCTAGTATTCCATTGTGTACCCATGCCACATGTTTATCCATTCATTTGATTATGGGCATTTAGCTAGTTTCCAATTCTTAGCTATTGTAAATAATGCATAATAAACATGGAGTGCATATCTCTTCAAATTAGTGGGTTTTTTTGGGGGGGTGTTTGCTAAGTACCCAGAAATGAGATGATGGGATCACAAGGAATTTCCATTTTTAATTTTTTGAGGAGTCTGGTACTGTTTTCCATAATTGTTGCACTAAGTTACAATGCCACCAATAGTGTAACTGTGCTTCCTTTTCTCTGCATCCTCACCAATATTTAGTGTTTACACGTTTTTGGATGGTAGCCATTCTCACAGGTACTAGGTTGTTTTGATTTGCATTTTCATAATAACAAGAAAGGAAAAACATCTTTTCATATGCCTATTTACCATATGTATATTTTCTTTGGAGAAATGCCTATTTAATTCTTCCAAAATTTTTATTGGGTTGTTTGTTTTATTATTGTTAAGTTTTATGCGTTTGCTACATATTTTGGATATTAAACCCTTGTCAAATATATGATGTGCAGATATCTTTTCTCAGATTTTAGGATGTCTTTTTGTTTTGGATTTTCTTTTGCTGTGCACAAGATTTTTAATTTGATGCAGTCTAGTTTCTTTATTTTTGTTTTTTCCCTCTTCTTGCTGGAATTGAGTC
The DNA here is from genome assembly GCA_004363575.1 of Solenodon paradoxus. Taxonomy (NCBI): domain Eukaryota; kingdom Metazoa; phylum Chordata; class Mammalia; order Eulipotyphla; family Solenodontidae; genus Solenodon; species Solenodon paradoxus. The sequence goes on along the minus strand of RJWH01000072.1, from coordinate 654,453 downwards.
CCCAAAGACTTCTCAAAGGCTGGTGGCATAGACTGTATTGCCTAGAAAATACTTAGAAGATAACATAGGTAATACAATTAACTCGATATAATTAACACAACTAATTTGCTGACATTGTCTTAAAGATTGTTCTAGAGTCATTCTTTGGTATATAGCTGTTCAGATTTCCAAATATCATTTGTTGAAAAGATTTTCCTTTCTCTAGTGTATGCTCTTGGCTCTTTTATCACAAATTAACTGACCTGAGTCTATTTCAGGTGATTCAGTTATATTCCACTGATCTGTGTCTCTTTTCATTCCAGAGTTGTTGGTCCAGTTCTCAGGCAGGTCAGAGTCCCAACAGAGGTCACAGGAGAGAGAGCTAGGAACCAATTTTAGCAAATACAACCCTTTGTGAAAATCTCTTGGTTCTCCAGAGGAGAGGCAATTTCAGCAGAAAGTAGTGGTAAACAAGCCCTGGTGCCTAAGGTAGAAATTCTAGGAAGTACCAAGCAGATAGCAAAGCTGTTTAGCAGTTGCCCTAGACTGGCACTAACTGCAGTTCTAAGGCATCTCTTCCAATATCTTCCATTAGAGAACTGGAGAATGGAATGGTCTAACTATCCACTTGTGCACTGCAGACCTGGCTGTCTGTTTCTTTCAGCCCATGGTGTGAGAATCAACAGTTTGTCACAGGTGTGCTAATGTCAGAAAGGAGCAGACATTTCCCCCTGGCCTTTCTGCAATGTCAGCCTCCAGTGTCCCCACTGTATAGAAGAAGTATCTTGATTCAGAAGGATGCCTTCCCTCTTTTCAACCCACCTGAAGTTTTTGGTTCAGTGACTGAAAGCTAGTTCCCAGGTTTAGGGACATCCACTGAGAAATCTGGTTACCCATTTCCAGGAAGAGTGTCCATATCACTGGTCTCTCACGTCAGTCCTGGTATCTCTGAATGGAGTGCCATGACATCAAGATAGATTGATTTCTCCTACCATTTATGAAGAAGTGTGTCCTTTCTCTTTGTGGAGGTGCTGGTCCCTATTCCTTTTCAAAGGTTGTAATTGCTAAAGAGGTATATTTTCATTATGTCTGTGGGGAGGAGGTAAGTTTGAGATTTTGACAGTCACCTTAAAACTGGCCCCAGGCTTTTTTCTATATCCGTGTATCCTTCTTTCACCATTCTAATCATCTTTACTGACCTCACACTCAGCAGACTACCACATAGAAGATATTCAACTAAATTCTTGCTGAAGCACTAACTAATTAATATATAGTGCCTAGAATATGGAAGATAAGGGTCTTACTGTGCTTTAAATTGGCCAGGCTACATGTAGATTATTTTGCTTGATTTCACCATTTTATGTTAAATTCATAGGCAAACTAGAATGAAATCATAAAAGAGATGACATAAAGGTTATAGTGTATATTGTTCCAACATTGTTATTTCTCTGAAATAGAAACAAGATCATTTATTCTGAAGACCCTCATATTCCTAAGCATATCACAACATCATGAAAATAATAGTCCCTGTGAAACTGAAATAGTAGAGAAAATGCATTCACAATGTGTACGTGTTTAACATAGCAAGTAGTAAGTGCAGATATTTTTATTATGGATATTTTAGTAATGTATAATGTATTAAAATAGACTATATTTTACTTGTAATGTTACCTTTATCAATTTATGAATTAGAAATCCTGCATTAGACAATTGTACCTATGCATATTATTAACTCTTGGGTAAGAACTGTACTTTCTACTCGAACATCAGGAGCAGAAAAGTTCTGTTATTTATCCCTTCGGCTTCTGCTTAGATCGTTTTTAAACCACCCTAGATATGGCTTACCTCCATCTTTATCAAACTCCTTTTAATTCCAAACTACAGAAACATGCATGCATAGCTATTACAATAGTTAAATGCATTTTGAGCACATAAAATATGTGGGGTCAGGAAGGACAGTCAGATTTCACATGAATTAGCAACTATACTGCATGACACTATGATCTTTTATTCTTGTACTGCTGATCATATGAGTTGATTTTTTTTTTCAGACTTTAAGATAGATTTAGCCACTTCTCATGAGATATGATGGAAGAATGCCATCCAACCCCACAAAGTTGCATTGCTTCTCAGCCCAGTGTCCCAGGTCTATTGATTAGACTTTGAATTCCAGTGGTCATTCTTAAGAATAAAGACACTTGTCTTAACATAACCGATGTGATATGGACAAGGACAAAGAGAACAAAACACTACAGGCACCCATCCTATCATGAGGCATACGATTTTTGTAAAAGAAAATGTGTAGGGTGGCCAGACATCTCAAATTTGTCTACTTCATAATCTAATTCCCATGATTCCCAAAGCAGGAAACTAAAGGAGAATTAATTTTATCCTTTAAAAAAAGGATCTAAATTAAACACTCTTTGCTGTTATTTAATAACATAAGTTATTTTTTGTTGTTCATAGAGTACATAAAATTGCTTGGTCATTTTAATTCCACATAATAACCTTTCAAGTAAGATTACCAATTTCAATGTGACAAGATACTCTGGGACATAATTTCCATTTGTATTTCAATATTTAAATACAATGAGCTGTAAAAGTGTCTAATTTGACTATCCAAGCACCTCTCTGAAAGTCCCTGGGCCTGGGAGGTCATTTTCTGACACCTGGGAAAGGAATGGCACTTGAGAAAATTGCCTAGTCATGTAGAAGAGGCAATAAGTATATGCACTTCATGTACAGAGTCTAGTTCAGCTGTCAAGTAAAAGGAAAGATAAATAGAATTGCTATCTGACAGAACAGAAATGCTAATAGTGTAGGGCAGAAGGATCAAATAATGTGTTTGATCCAAAATATCCTGGAATGACACAGTCAGGGATCTAGGGATTACTAATACATAAAAGAGATTGCACTCATGTAAAGATAGAAATTGTCATAATATTTTGGCAATAAGACCATGAAATTACATCAGAGGAGAATAGTCAGGATTCACTCTGGAAAAAAAAAAAAAAAAGAAAAGAAAAAAAAAAGAAATTTACAGTAGTGGAAAACAGTAAACTGAGAATAGATTTTCCTGGTGCCAGAAACAGTGAGAGTCATTGAAGTGAAAGAGGTACCTGTAATATCAGAGAAGGATGTCTGGGTGGTAGTGATACATAAACAGACTAAAGAAAAAGTTTATTTTATTCACAAGTTTCCAGGAGACCGTGTATCTTAAGAAGGAAGAACGGAGAAGTCAGTGTGATCACATGGTCTATGGTATGGGCACTGGAACGAGTCCAGATACATGGACAAGACCAGGGCAAAACATACCAGGCATGAAGTTGGGTTCTAATTGATCTAGCTCTGTCCAGGCTAGGGAAGATTCATAGGCTTCTAAGAGTCAGCTAAGGAGGGAGAAGGGAAAAACCAGTAGTGAGCATAAGACTAGCTCTAGGTTTTGCAGTGGTAGCAATCAGTTATTAACTGCAGGAATGTAAATGCTAGTAGATAGCTATATATCTCATTTTTCTCATCTGCAAAACTGGGAGAACAATAATGTGATACTTATGATGGTATGCAATATGTGTAATATATATTTATATTACAAATTATATTTAACAGGAGGACTATACATGCATGCTGCATATATATAAAAGCTAACTATATACATAAAATATATGTAGTTTGTAGAATGTATATACATATGTATACTGCATACATACTACATATACTTTTACATGTGAGTTAGTGTATAAATATACAATCTATTTACTATAAATACTGGACAAATAGGAAAGGATGTGTAGAAAAAGTCATACAAATTCAAATAATCTTAATATTTGAGATTTTTTCCTAATATTTAGTATAATTAATATAAATATATGTGAATGTATATATTTGTAATAATTTATAATATATCTGTATTTATAAATTATATATAAATACCCTCTTGTTTATATACATACTTTTATATAAATATATATATTTACATACACACATACACACACATACATACTTACCACAAATGAAGAGAAACTTAGAAACATTATACTAAGCATGAAAGAGAAAACTCAAACACTAATATTCTAATGAAATTGTACATTTTTCCTCCATATTGCCTTTCTACTTTGCCCAGTATTTACCTGGAAAAACAGAAATAAAAATTCAGAAATTAAAAAAATTTTTTAAATTTCAGAAATAGGCTCTCCAGAGAAATGAGCTCTCAGACATATTTAGATGAAAATTAGTATAAACTTTTGAAGAAAATTAAGTAATTTTGCATACACATTTTATGTGTGCGTTTGATATACATTTTGATTGAGGAATTTAGTTTCTAAAATATGATGTAGCTATTTATAATGAAGCAGAGATGATAGATAATTGTAACATTTTTTTGCAATAACAATATACAACTTTTTTGACCCAAATGGCAATAAATTCAAAATTGACTAAATAAGTTGCAATATATCCATAAAATTAAATTCTTTGTAAAAATTAAAATAATATCAGCCTCTAGTCATGGCTGAATTAGAGTAGCATGGTCTAGATGTAGTCTCCTACCTAAAATACCACCCTCCCCCCACACACAAATAAAAGGAAAATAGATAAAACAATGATTTTTAAGGCATTGCACATCATGCAGTGTAGAGAATTATCCTGAAAAAGAGAACCCTACAATTGCTCATTTACTGTCTTGAGAGAGTTTCCAGGCCAACTCTCAGGGAATGAGAACCCAGACAAGTCTGTTAGACTCTCTGAGTCAAGGAGCTGAGAGTTTGGAAAAACCAAGACGGTGAGAGTTCCCAGGACAAAGTTCTAGATTAGAGAGAGCTGCAATAGTTCTTCCTCAAATCTTCATTCCAGTAATGCTCAATACCTGCATATGAGGAAATGCTCATTGTAAATACCAGGACTGAGCCAGAAGAAAGGATTACAGTAACAGTATCTGTTTCTAACCTCAGACTATAAAACCTTAAGATTCACAGGAAAGAGAAGCATGTTAGAAGCATGGAGTCATTAATCCTCAACACAGCAGTGCTCTGGTCACACTTAACAAATGCTAAAGGTAAGAATTAAAATGATAAAACTGTCTCCAAGTAACTTGTCTACATCACAGGGGCATAAAATTCATACTGTCTGTAATACAATCAATAATTAGCAGGCATACAAAGAAGCTAGAAGGTATAATTCATAATGAGGAGCTAGAATTAGTGGATAAAAATGAAAATAGAAACTACCATTGGATTCCATACTTCAAAAAGTAAAGTATGAACATAGAACACATTACAGAATCCCAAATTCATTTTTTACAGCTGAAATCTATAATGTCTGAGATTTATGAAAAACAAATTACTAGAAGAGATTAACTTCAGCTTAGACAATGCATAAGAAAAAAATAGAGAAATTTGAAGGCATATCAATAGAATTTATCCAAAATAAAATACAGTGAAAAAAGTGAATTTAAGAAGAGTGAACAGATAATTTGTGAGTTGTGAAACAACTACAATTAGCCTGATGAAACTGAAGGAAAAGAAAGTACAGAAAAATCTGAAGAAAGAATGGTCAACATTTTTCCAAAACTAATGAAAAACATAAATCTACAGATCCAAGTTCAATGAATTCCAACAATTAAATAACAATATTGAAAAACTATACCACAGAAGAACATAAATAATTACTCAAAACCAACTACGGGCAGGTTTGAATGGGTAGTTACCAAGATCGGGGCATAGGAGTCTTTGGAACTCCCCTCTACCTCTGGATACATCAAACGTTTAATTACACATAGAGAAATTTCCTCTGAAAAAATCAATCTCAAAACAGTGGATCCTACATACTGAATGAATGAAAAAATATCAACAACTTGGGAAGGAAGATGGGACATACTCTTGCCATTAATCCCAGCCCGGCACAATGTCAAACAATCAGGAGGAAATTCCAACTCCCAGCTTCTTCCTGAGTACCTAAGAGTTTGGAACTCACATGTAGTGTTCCACCTTCAAACTAACACCTAAGGAGTGGACCTTCACAACAATTATTTTTAGAAGCACAGGGTCCTTTTCCCCATGAAACCCACAAGACTATCTCAAAGAAAGTAGCGATTCCTGATAGGCACCTAAGCAGGTTGACATGGCTACCCCATCAGGGCTCAGCACCAAGGTAACAAAATCTCCTATTTCCTAGTTCTTTCTATGAAAGAGTTTATATGCATACTTAAAAAACTGCTATCTGAAGACCAAAGTTCTAATTCAGCTGTCATTAGGGGGCTTCTAGTCTATTCCATATTGTCCGGTGTCTCCGTGGAAGAAGCTTGTACACATGAATGAACCTCAGCTTTTTGGCCCCCACTCAAGAAATGGATCCTGGACCAGACCCTCTGGCTCTGATAGCCAACAGAGCTTATATTCCACAAGATAGCAGCAAACAAAGACATAGTACTTAACCAGCTATGCAGTCAGATCTCAGTAGAGTCAGCAAACAAAACAAAAACAAAAAACTAACAAAAATAAACCCCAGACAGCTCCCAGTCTTGTCCTGGAAAGACTAGCTGAGACCTAGGCTTCCAACTTAGCAGATGCTAGGGGTTCACTGCAATCCCCTCATAGACAGGGTTCTAAGAAACACTTCTGCCCCTTTCTCTCTCCAGGCTGCTCCAGTTAAAAAATCAAATAGCCAATGTCTCACAGAAGGAAAGCACATCTGGAGGCTCAGCTTTTGCAGCTGCTACTCAAGAGACGGACCTGTGGATTACTTGGTGAATCAATGGGGCCTGCATTCACAGGATTTTAGCAAACAAACAAACAAAAATAGTTCTTAATGACTAAAAGAAAACTCTCCTCTACCCTGAGTAGCTATACACTTGAGCACAGCACAAGGGGGAAGGTAAAATTGTCCATCTCCCTGTTTCTCCCTGGGAAGGAGCTTAACTATATATTTTCTCAGCCTCTGCCTCAGGTTCTAGTTTCTAATCAGCCTGCATATAGGTGCTTAAGGGAATCCTTCCCTTTGGGACACTCACAGGTCTTGATATACGTTCAACTACTGAGAGCCTCTAAGAACAAATAAGGAGGCTTAGACAATTGCAAAAGTTTGAGGGCTAAGTAGGAGCTTGGTCTAGGCTGAACAACAAGGATTATCTCCTACATAAGACTATACTACCAAGTCTGGGACAGGTGGCTATTTTATTTAATGCACAGAAACTAATGGAATCATCAAGGAAAATAAATTAACAGGAGTTTGTTTCAAATAAAAGAACAAGATAAATCTCCAGAAACAGGTATTAATGAAATGAAGATAGAGACTTGAATGTAACATCTGAAACCATAAAACTCCTACAAGAAAACATAAGGAGTAAGCTCCTGAGCGATGGTCTTGGCAATGCTATTTTGGATTTGATACTACAAGCAAAAGCAACATCAGCAAAAACAAACAAATAGGATTACATCAAGCTAAAAAGCTTCTGTTCAGTAAAAGAAACCATTAACAAAATGAAAAGGCAACCTATGGGATGAGAGAAAATATTTGCTAACCACATATTCAATAAGGGTTAGTATAGAAAATATATGACACTTATATATCTATAGCTTAAACAATGTAATTTAAAAATTGTTAGAGGATCTGATTATAAAGATATATATATATAATATTATATATAATATATAATACATACAAATGACCAAGAGATACATGAAAAGGTGCTCAACATCACTAAAATCATTAATCATTAAGGGAATGCAAATCAAAACCAAAAGATAACACTTCACACTACCAGGATGATAGCTATCAAAAGGTCAGGAGATAACAAATGTTGGTGAAAGAGTTCCCTTGTACACTGTTGGTGAGAGTGAAATGGTACAGCCATTATGGAAAATAGAATAGACATCACTTAAGTAATCAAAAATTAAAGTACCATACAATTCGGCAACTCTACTTCTGGGTATACATCCAAAGGAAACAAAATCATTATCTCAGAGAGAGATCTGTACTCCCGTGTTGACAGCAGCATTATTCACAATAGCCAAGATATTGAAACAACCTGTGTCATTCAATGGATGAATAGATTTTTAAAAGGTGAGCTATCTATACACAATGGAATATTATTTAGTTTTAAAAAAAGAAAATTGGTATGAGATGGATGAATCTAGAGGGCATTGTGTGAAATGAAATAAGCCATTCAGGAAAAGAGAAATGCTACATATTATGACTTACAGATAGGCTCTAAAAAAATAAATAAATAACAGTTCAATCTAAGAATAAAGATTAGAAAAATGCTCATATGATTGCAAGGGTCTGGAGACGAGGTTGTGGAGAGGGAATCGAGAGTGATTGCTAAATATCCAAACTTTTCATTTAAAGAGGGATAAGGCCTGAGCGTGTGTGCGTGTGTGTGTGTGTGCGTGTGTGTTTGTGTGTATGTGCATATTACAAATGAAAAAATCCCCACAGATGTAGATACCCAGGAAAAAATAATGGGTACCATATTAAAAACGGAGGAGAATTTTGAAACTGAGTACTTAGTTTGACAACAGTGGTTTGTATTTTTTTCTATAAATGTATAGGTAGTAAGTATGTTAAGTCTTATGTGCCATGTAGTTGCTGTTGTATATTCTTTTTATAATCCTTTAAAAGTATGAAGACCATTCTTAGCTCAAGGACCATTCAAGTACAGTCAGCAGTCCAAATTGGACCTATTGGCAGTATTTTGCAAGTCTCTGATCCATAAAATAACTGTAAAAGAACCACTTACTTTTAAAATGTCATACAAGTAAGTACATAAAATTGATTAGTAATAAAATAAGGTCTTAAAGAGGAAAAAGAAACAACAAATTAATTAAATAGAAAAATAGCAATATGGTACATTTAAAACAATCAATATAAATACATTAAATATAGATGGATTAGATATTCTACTTAACAAACACAAGTGGTCTAACTGGATTTTTTTAAAAAATCCAAGATATGCTACCACAAGATATGTACTTAAAATATAAAGAAAAATATAGGTGAAAATAAAGGAAAGAAAAATTATACAACAGGTTAGTGCCAATAAAGATATTGTAGTAGGTGATATACAGATTCCATAAAAATTGCATCAAGTTATTTTATCATTATTAACTAACTGAATAAAAAATTTATATGAAAAGGCAAAGGACCTATAATAGCAATGTAATACTGAAGACTATAATAGGATTAATGCTATCCAACCATAAGATTTATTATAAAGCTACTCTAATCAAGACAATATGGTATTGGTGAAAGAATAGACAGATGAATCAATGAAATAGAATAAGATTCCAGAAATAGAGTCACACAAGCTTATCTCTCACAATGGAGTGAAGGCAATCCAATAGAGAAAGGATAGTCTTTTCAATAATAATACTGGAACAACTGGACATCATATGCAAAAACATGAATCTAGATGCAGTCTTTATGCCTTTCACAAAAAATAATTTAAAATGGATCTTAGACCTAAATGTAAAATGTAAAACTATCAATTTTTTAGAAGATAACAGAAGAAAAACTAGATAATCTTGGTTTAGTGATGAGTCTTTAGAGACAACATTGAAAGCACAATCTATGAAAGAAAGAAATCAGTAATTTGCACTTTCTTAAAATGTAAAACTACTCTGTGAAGGACATGGCCAATAAATGAAGAAATAAGTTGGACTTTGAGAAAATATTTGAAAAGTGTACCTGATGAAGACTTGTATCCAAATATGAAAATAACCTTTAGAATTTAACAATAAGAAAATAAACAACCTTACTGAAAATTGGGCAAAATGTCTAAGCAAACATTTCACCAAAGATATACAGATGCCAAATAAGCATGTTTCACATCATTGTATATCATTAGAGAACTATAAATTAAAACAATGAGATACCACTACACACATATTAGAATGACCAAAAATTAAGAAACAAAGCATAACAAAAAACTGACACCACCAGATGATGAGAATGTGAATAGGAACAACCATTCTTTGCTGTTCGGAATACAAAATGGCCTATTCACTTTAGTTGTTTGGCACTTTCTTATAAAACTAATGTCTTACCACACAATAATCATGCTCCTGGGTTTTATCCAAATTGGTTAAAAACTTATGTCCATACCAAAAAAAAAAAAAAAAAAAAAAACCCTGTGAATGAGTGTATATAATGTACATTCATATTTGTCAAAAATTAGAAGTAAATGTAAATACGATATTGTTGACAGAGGAATAAACTATCATATACATAGGATGACATATTAGTCAAAGATAAGATAAAATGAGCTACCAAGCCACAAAGATTTACCACACTAAAAAAGGTGTTAATAATAAGGGAAACTATATAAGATGAGCAAAGAGGAATATATGGAGTTCTATGTACTATCTACTCATTCTGTAAAGATAAAGCTACATTTAAAAATCTATTTTTTAAGAGGGGAGAATATGTATGTATTTGAATATTCCATAGACTGATTCTAGGTACAAGAACATGGAAATAGTGATTATCCCTTACAAGGGAAGGACTGCAAGTCTGAAATCAGAATGACAGGAAAGTACTCTTCACTGTAAGCCTTTTTGATTATTTAAAATTTTAAACAGATTGTCTGAATCACTTTTTCAAAAATATATATTTTAAAAAGAGAGCCTATCAGGATCCCCTCCATTGATAATGGATTGACTGAAGATGGTTTTGAAATTTGAAATCCAGTGAAAATGGAAGATCAGAGCAATTTGCCGCTGTAGGACCTGCAAGTGAGTGGTGACCAGTCAAGGAGAACTTGAGTTGTTGTGTGGTGAGAACTTGAGTGGTGAGTTGTTGTGCTTCCTTCCCTTCCTAAGACTTGTGGGGACATTGCTACTCAGTCACTTCTATAGAATTAGACTGTTAGACCTCAGAAACGGGGTCATGTTTTCCACCTCTGCCTTCCCTCCTACCATGGCTCTGTACCCAGTGACCACTTAGAGCCTCCTGTGGTCATTTTATTCTCGGCATGCCAGTGCTCAAGAAAATTTTGTTGACTGTTTTTGAAAACCCTTGCAACTTGGTTATCAATTCTAAGCCTGCTGAGCTTTTAAGATAGAGAACAAAAGAATGAATGAATCAGAAATGAATGCCTGTAAAGCTTCCTGGCTCAAGAGAAATCTAAGAAGCTGAGTTGATTGAACCTGAAGAGAAAAGATGACTCAACGCTTATTTTAGACTTGCAGAGTTAATAGGTGTTCTGTATTTGGATCTACTTGGTAAAGGTGAAAGGGGCAGAACAAGATGAAAAATGGACTGCTTTGGTTTTATAAAATACTTGTTCCATGGAAGAACAGAGTGTTTCTTGACAGTCTACACTTCTGTCTCAGTACCATGAATATTGTCGTTTACAGATCCCTTCTTCGTCAAAGTTCAGTTTTTAGTGGGGGTGCTTTGATTAGTCATGTATTATTCCCACGTGTTCACCTCCATTTATACACTTCTAAAACCTGTCTATTTCTGATTTCCATGGCTTTTGTAAGTTTTATAGATTCATGATTATTCACAATCTAGCAAGACTATTTTCCCACTTAAAAAGTGATGTCATGTCTTCCTGTCATAAAAAGCAGTATAAAACTTTATTTCCAAAGTGAACTTTTATTACTTTTAATTAAATAGAATGAGCTACAGACATCTTAAAAATAAATAATCAATATCTATGAATGGCTGTAGATCAAAGTTTTCATGTACTGGTTATTAGCAATCTATTTTAAAACAGCATTTTTCTCATAAATGTAGAGCCTAATTAATAAATATGAAGAATACAGACGATATTGCTTGGTTTTAATAAATAGAATTAAATGCTTCCCTTCACACATATATGTATCTGATTTCTTAGAACTATTTTGTAAAGCCGTAAGGTCTTTCTTCTTGTAGTCACAAATAACATCACAGATCACAAGTTTTCTTACAGTTTTCTTGAAAATGTGAAAGCGCCCCTTTGTGCCACTTCTTTTGTACTTTAAATATCATTCTGCCTTCCGTACTGCCATTTGTTCAAAGGATTATGGCCCAGATTTCTCCCTGGCTCGCTCTCTCCCTCAATGTGAATTTTGTTTCATTTATTTTCTCTGCCCATTTCGTATCCTGACCAAATAGTGTGCTACCACAGAGAAACAAAATAACTCCAGAGAGATGCAAAACTGTAAATGCATACTTTACTCAAAAGCGTCCAGGATAAAATGCATCAACCTTCTACTTTGTAAAATTGTACAGACATCAGGGCTTACAGGTGTGCTGCTCTCTTTGATGCTTTCTTCTTTCACATAAACCTCCCTATTCCCATTTTGATCTGCAGGTAACCTAGTTTAAATGACCTATTTATTTTTATGTTGTAAATGAGCGCATTGTTGTCTAGCAGTTAATAGTCTACTTGGAACAGACTTAGCTTTATGAATGTTTGCAATATGTGTTGAAGCTTGTGCTGCACAGGGTTTAAATCTCCCTTCAGAGATTTTTTTCAAACTCTAGCCTATAAAGATATCCCAGAGACTCCCACAGCAACCTTCTGCAGATGTCCCTAGAGTGAAGCACGTGATCCATCAAGTATAAAAATTCATTTACTAAGTTTGAAAGCTAATTTCTTTTATCTGTTACTATCTGTGCTACTTCACACTGGATGTCTAGATTCGGGGAAGATTTGCTCCTCCTTCCAAAGTAATTGAATAATCTTAAGTAATTTTTCCATTGACCTTGTTATCATGCATTTTATGTAAATTAAATTCCTGTTATAAACCAACAACTGATGCATTTGATTTTTAAACCCCAAGACAGGAAAAGATTTTAATAGGTAGACTCAAAATGCGAAGCCATCTAGTGATCAAAATTTCTAAAATAGTACGCATCCTATGCAGATTCCTTAAGCTTTGCCAAGCATATCTATAGTGAAAGAAAAGGTTAGAATTAACTTAAAAACATTTAATTTATGATTACAGTTTTGACAGAGAGATTTAGTTGGGTCATTGCTCATGGAAGTCACACATTAAAGTCTGAAAAATATCTAATCCCATGTTATAAAAACATTTTCTGCAACCTTTGAAATAGTATATACCAATAGAATTTAAATGTAACTCATTAAAAAAATCAATGATATTAATACAGAGTCTGGTTACCAGAATACATTTTAAATAAAAATTGCAAGTTGGCTTTCACCTTGATTTTAGACTTGTGAGATTGCATTGAACTTCTGAACTGTGGAACCATCAGATAAAAAATCCATGTTGCTTAATCTGTTATCTTTATGATAATTTGATGCAGGTGCGCTGTGGGGCTTTTGGAGAATTTTCTAGGCACATTTCTTCCACTGACAGAGTGTTGTTTTAGAATCCTCATCACATTCACACTTTCCTAATCTCAAACCACATGCTCAGTCCTTTCAATCCTCTTTGCCTGCCCCCTCCAAATTTCAGCTCTTTCTTGGCTCCTGAGCTGCTTCACTTTACAACCCCAAGCACTTTCCTCTGTCTGACACCAGAAATCTTTGGCCTGCTGCTATCTCCAGCCCCCACCCCATTTCTACTGCTAAGAAATGTCGTTTTCGAAGCTGTAGCGAGGAGAGACTTTTAATTGAATTTTTACAGAATTTGTCAATTCTATTTGGTGCCCCTAGGGACAAAGCCCCAACAATTCTTCCCTTACTGAGGCACCAATTGTACATTTGATATACTCACCATAACCAACTCTGCTACACTGGGATAAAATCAATCTTATAACAATTTGTACAAATCACTAAAATTCTCAAGAGAGGCAGGCAAGGGCTCATTTATTACAAGGGTTGAAATGGTCCCTGAGTTGCCATCAGCCCTAAGTGACTTTATTTTGAATTCGGAAAAGCTGCATTAAAATGTTTTGGTGGGTGATGATGCTGCTCACATGGAAAAGAAAAATAACTTAAATAACTCAACGTTTTCCAAAAAAGGTGTGGGGACTTAGAACAGCTAAGAGAAGAGCATTTTTGAGTGGGACTGGATAAGAATTCTCAATCTGTAAGTGCTCAAGATGCCTTGTGAAGTGTCAGTTAAGTGAACCTTCCCCCATTCCTGTTGGTTCTTCCTCCGTCTGGACCTTAAACCTAATGATATCCATTGCAGTGAAGGGGGCTCACCCCAACAGCCTGGATGGCGATGCTAAATCGCTAAGTCCAAAGAAGCACTATTCTTGATAAGAGGCAAAAGACTGAAGATGGTTAACACTTCACTGATATGCTCCTAGCAAAAAGTGAGGTAGGGTTGACAGTAGGGCAGGGAAGGGACAGTGAAGAGCACAAGGACAGAAAGTACAGAGTGAGAAACCAAATGTAGTTTGTGCCCCTTAAGTCTATCTGAGCAGTCCTAAAAGGGTAGGCTGCAGTGGGAAAAGAGGGAGGAAGACACAAAAGGCACATGATGGAATATGGTGGGCATTTGAGAGAAATCGGACTTGTTCCTTGTATGCAGCTCAAAATGGACAACCCTGAAAGTGGGTCCCATACTCCTGGGTCCAGGAGAAGCAGATAGATGGCAGCACAACATAAAGAGTCAGGATGCGGAATTCAGCCTTTCATTCCCCGTGGTATGTAATGGTTCTCCAAAAGGAATCTTCCACCTCCTAAATCCTAAAATTAGTGAACGTGTCTTATGTGGCAAAGGGGACTTTACAGATGAAATTAAGTTAAGCGTCTCATGATGAGACCATTCTGAATTATCTAGGTGGGTCTTAAATCCACTGCTTAAATCCTGCAAAATAACTTTGCTTATAAATGACAGAAATGGTGAAGACACAGACACAGGGAGAAAAGAAGGCCATGTGAAGACAAGGTGAAGACTGAAGTGATGCAGCACGAGTCAAGGAATGTCTTGAGATATCAGGAACCCGAAAAAGACAAGGAAGAATTCTCCCTAAATCGTGAAGTTCCTACTTCCAAAACTTGGAGAATACCTTTTTGTTGCTTTAAGTCACTAAAAGTGTGATAATTTGTAAAGCAGTCCTAGAAAACTAATCTACATTCCTTCTCTAGTGATTGAGAACCTGAGAGACATGTAATAATCTATAATCTGTCTGTGCATACAGAGTTAGATGGGGAACTATGGCCAATTCTCATAAGGTATGCTCTCAAGGTAGGTAGAAGGACTTGATCACCCACCAAGATGGGAAGAGAGGAGCAACATAAATGTGTTATCTTCTATATCCTGGAGCTGTGATACAAACAAATATGACATCCACCAAAGACACCGTGGTGTAGCACTTACTCCATGACTGAAGACAAGAAAGACATTGATTACTGATAATAGTGTAGGATATAGAAAAGGAAGTCTAAGAAGAATGTACCAACTCTCCCCTCATCATTAACTCCAGCATTAACTCCAGTTAACATCGTAATTAGTTAAAATAAATTTATAAAATTCTGATATAAATCTATTGATGAAAAGTTGAATTGGAGAAAAAGTAAAGAGATTCCCTCGAGCTAATATAATTTCATGCTGAATATAGTAAATCAGTGAACTAGTAACTAAAAACAAACCACAGTAGGAAATGGATTTAAATGAATTCAACAAGGTAAATATGTCAATAAACCTTGATGTAAAATTTCAGTATATATTAGATATATACAAATATATATTTCCTTTAAGTGTGCCCTGATGGCCTAGTAAATAAGGCCACCAAATATTCAGCCCTTACATAGCCCAAGGATCCAAGTGTGAGACCTGGGACTAGGGGGGACAACCAAGATGAACAACTAGATAAAATAAATACATATTTCTTCCTTCTCTCTCTTGCTGCATGCCTGTCTCTACTTGTCTTCACTCCTACTTGCCCCTTCCCTTAAAAAAGAAAGAATTCTATTTCCTTTAAAAGAAGAAATGATGTTAAAGGCATCTTAGTGCATACACTGAAAACAAATACTTCCTTGAATATTAGTATACAGCACACAACAGGGAAAATATGGAATGAATGGATTTTAATAGAAATTAGTCTGAACCAAAAAGTAAAATAAAGCTTGTAGCTTTTGAGCCATGGATTATTGTAGGTTACTAATATATTACTTGTGGTTGCTCTTCAGCTTTCAGCAAAGGAAATTACCCAGGCTAAGAAATTTCAGGCTAGCATAAATTTCTATGTTTATCACTTGGAAATCACATGTTTACTGTCATACCACATGTCCTTCATGATCAGCATTAGCAGGGGCAGAAATATTTTTCAGAATTTGTGGAGAGGACTTGGTTAGAAATGCCTACAAGTATTGAAACTTTGCAGAAACCGTGGAAGTTAATAGATCTGTGCATGAGTTAGAAATTATGAAATGTTATACAGAAGTGTGTAAGTGTATGGAATTATCTTTGTTGAACAGACTTTACTTCATACATTGTATGCTTTCAGCTGGTTCATGTGTCAAAGATTAGCTGGTCACATAAGTGTAGCTTTATTACTGAGCCCTCTATTTTATTCTACTGATGTGTATATCTGTTTCTGTTCTACTATCATAAAGTTTGATGATGTAGCATCATTTTTTGTGTATAATTTTTAGTCAGAGAGTGTGATTCCTTCAGTGTTTATTTTTCTTTTCTTAGGATAGCTTTGGCTATTCGAAGCCTCTGTGGTTCCATACAGACTTCACTATTGTTTGCTCGATTTCCTTGAAAACTGTCTCTGGAGGTACACCTGGTGGCCTAGCAGTCTAGTACTTTACCAGATGTAGTTCACATTTATCCCAAGATTCCTGGTTCAAGACTCAGGGCCAGGGTGGCAGGGTGGGGTGGGGATGGGAGGGAAACCAAGATGAACAACTAAATAAAGTGCCTCTTCCTCTTCTCTCTTCATGATTGCCTGCTTACTCAGCTTCATTCCTACCTGCAACTTTCGTTTAAAAAAATAAAAGTCCTGGAATTTAATGGAAATGTCATTAAATCTATATATTGCTTTGGGTAGTAAGGCCATTTTAACTCAGTTATTTCCTCTAATCCATTAGCGTAGAATGTTTTTCATCTCTTTGTGTCTTCTTTTATTTGTCCTCTTAATGTCTGGAAGAGATCTTTTACCTCCTTTGCTAGGTTTATTCCTAGGTATTTGATCTTTTTAGTGCTAATGGGAAGGGGGTTTATTTCTTAATTTCTTTTTCCTCTAGTTCATTGTATACAGGAATGCTAGTGATTTTTGTGTGTTGATTTCATAACCTTTCACTTTGCTATATTCATTTATTGTCTACAGGTATTTAGGCGAAAATATGTTAAAGACATTTACTTCTTAGTGATGGATTACCCCTCTTGATTATAATTTAGTGTCCGTTCTTGCCACATGACACCCTTTTTAAGTACAAGTTTAGCTTGTCTGAAATTAGTACTGCAGTTACTGATTTACTTTCATTACTGTTGCCTTGATATATTCTTCCATAGCCCTTGACTTTCAACTCATGTTTGTCTTTAGATCTGATATGAGTTTCTTTAGGCATAATATTGATAGGTTCTGTTTTTAGATCCATCCAGCCACTCTACGTCTTTTGATTTGTTAGTTCAGTCCATTCACATTTAGGGTAATAACTGATACGTATGGTTTTATTGCATTCATTTGAGGCTTTCCTTTTTGTTGCTTAATTTCCCATTTGTTTTTATTTGCTTTTTCCTCTGTGTGATTTTCAATGTCAGCTCTTTCAGTTTCATCTACTCCTTAAGACTGGGTTTTATGGCTGCCACGTAAATCATCTCTATCTTTATTGCTCTATATAGTCTTTTATGACTTGATACCATATCATATTTATATATTCATACAGATTTCATGATTTTCTTTCCTCTTGGGTTTTTTTTTTTCCCATCCTGTTAGTCCTACCTTTGTTTCTGTTTTTGCTTTTCTGTTTATCAGCATTCTCAGAGTTTCATGGATCTTTGCTTTCACTTTCCCTGTTGTGTAGGATCCTTTTCAAAATTTCTTGAATGGTAAGCTTGGTGATGGAAAAATTCATTAACTTTTGTTGATCATTGAAGATCTTTATTCCTCCATCATATATGAAAACAGTTTTACAAGGTTGAGTATTCTTGGTGGTATTTTTTGTCTTTTAGTATTTTGAATTGGTCATTCTACTCTCTCCTGGCCTTCTGGGTTTCTGCAGAGAAGTCTGATGGTAGCTTGATAAATGTACCTTTGTAGGCTATATTTCTCTTTTTTCTAGCAGTATTCAGTAGTTTTTCATTATTGCTGGCTTTTGTTAGTTTTACTATAACTTGTCTGGGAGTACATCTTTTCACATGTATACATTTTGGTGTTCTGTCTGCCTCCATGGTTACTTTTTGTGACAGCTGTAGGAAGTTCTGTGCTATTACTTCTTCAAGTAAGTTTCTGCTCCTTTTACCCCCTTTTCTCCTTCTGGGATACCTAATATCTTAATGTTTGATTTTCTCACAGTGTCTGATATTTTTCATAGGTTTTCTTCATTTTCTTCTATCTTGTTTTTCTCTCCATTCCACAAAGTTATCTTCAGTGAACTTCTGAGATTTCTGAGATTTGTTCCTCTGCAACGTTGAGTCTGTTTATGGAGCTTTCCATGTTTATTCTTAATTCCTTGACTGTGTTTTTTTCCTCTAAGATTTCTGCTAGGACTTTCTTCATGGCCTCAGTCTCCTTGATCACATATTCCCTTTGATCTGTCACTTTTTTCCTGAGGTCTTCCAATTGCCTTTGACTTGCTGTGTGTGCCTCCCACATCTCATTCTGCTTTTTATAACAATTATTTGGAACTCTTTATCTGTTAGAGTGTCACAATCAATGTCAATGGAGCACCTCTCTGGGGAGAACTTCTTGTTTTCCTCTCTCTGGGCCATTGGTAATTTTGGGTTTACTTAGATTTTGGCATGACTTTCTTTTCTGCCTTGAATTTAGTGCTATGGATTTATTTTTCCTTTATTTTAGATTTCTTCCTGTATGGCAATGTTGGGTTTTGGTGTGGTCAGTGCCAGCCACTTGGCTGAGGTGGAGCTGGTTCCACTCTCTAGAAGTTGTCTTATGGTGAGTAACTAAGCATGTTTCAGGTGGTATTCACTGGCTTCTGTGAGTTCCTCTCTTGCAGGCTGTTTATAGGGAACTCTCCAGTCCAAAGAACAAGTTCAAGCAGTGCTTGTATGCTCTGTTGAGCACTGAGTCAGTAGGTAGCTTCTGGTTGTTGGTTTTGGGGGTATAAGAATCACACACCAGAGCTTTCCAGTGCAGGAAGGTTCATAGTTAGGTCTCACATGCTCTGCTGAGCACGAAGACTACAGTCTTTTTTTATGATGAGGGCAGAATTCTTCCTCTCAGCAGCTTTCCATCCAGAGAGCAAGCTCCCAGTCAACCCAAGTTCCCTCTGTCAAGCACTGGGGGGAAGGAGATTCACTCATTGCAACTCTCCAGTGCAGGGAGGTTTATAGGAAGGTCCCTCTTGCTTTACTGAGCAAGGACATTGAAATTTCCAGTGATTATGGGGAAGGGCTCTCTCTCTCTGCAGCTGCCCAGTCAGGGAGCAAGTTCACAGTCAGTTGCTAGGAGCTCTGTTGATAACTAGCAGGACGGGACTCACTCACCACAGCTTTCCAGTGCAGAGAAAGACTTGACTTTTTAGTTTACAAGTATTAAATATTTATATAGCTAAATATTAACTGCTTAATATTTAGTATTTCCAATGATTGCATAACAGATGAGAGCATTAACGGAATGCTCACTAGTATCTCTGGTTCAAGGGGAAGTAGCTTGCAACTTAGGAGAAAGACTCAGCTTTCCAAATGACCTGGATGAATTAATAAGTGATTCAGAAGAAGCAGAAGAAAATGAATAAGTGGACCTTCAAGAAATTTCCCTGGATAAGGAAAATCCAACAACAGGGACATAATACCATCCCCATTCAAGTACTGTCTCCTCCATGGAGTTTCATCCTACTGTGCCTTCCAGCTTGAGTATTAAGCATGCATGATGTCAATACCAGGAAAGAATTAAGTCCAGTAAACCTTATAATGACCCAAATTAAAATTATCTATCTTCATATTTATATGATAAATCTGTTAGGAATATGATTAAGAATATTCTAAATAGTCTCCTTATATAACATGTCTAGTTCACCAAATAGGCTATGAATCCATTGAGGGCAATGACCTTATTTTGTCTTTTATGGTGATTTTTCTTTTGAGGTAAATAGATTAAATATACTGAGCAAATGCTTTATAATTGATTTGTATAATGGTTAAAAGCATAAGCTTAGGATCTTGTCAGATGAAATTTCAAAATCTGGATCTGCTAAGTATTTACATGTGAACTTGGACAAGCCAGTTAACATATCTGGGCATCACTTCCCTTACTACAGATCACTTGAAATCATCTATGAAAAGCTTCTGGATGGAGTAAGTGCTCAAAGAAGAGATTTCTATAATTACTGTATTATGACCATGAGGAATGGGATGTGCAGAAAATTTAGGAAAGAGACCACAGATACTGCAGGGCTAGAAAGACTTTGTCTATGGAACAAGTAAAAGATATGGACTTATAGAAAAAACATGTTAAGTCATGACACTATGATTGACTACTTCCATGATGTTAACCTAATCCTAGTATCTACATGATATCCAAAAGAAGAGAAAGCAACTAGGACAACATAAAATATTTTGGTTAGATATAAAAAAGGTCATTTACAGGGATGCTTTAATATTTAACAGATCACAGATAAAGATTATAAAATTCCTTGCAGTAACTTGAAGATAGTTTGTGGAAAAAGAGTAAGGAAAAAATAATGTATGTACAGATTTTTGTGACCAAAATAAAAAAAAAAAATGTAAATTTTGTAGTTAAAGAAAGGTAAGCATAAGAAAACTGAGATTCACCAAATATGATGCTATAGTTAGAAATAATACCACAGCTGAGAAAATAGATAAGATCTAGTTAAAGTAATTTACAGTGTCAATTGAGATGAAGAAAATATGGCTATGGCACAGATATGAAAGAGTGATAGCTCAAGTACAGAGTTCATTAAAGCAGCTGAACTCTCAAATGGTACCCCAAACAATCTTATTTTAGCAAATTTCAATTATATGTCTTATAAAACTTATCATCCACAGGTCTGATTTATAGTTTCTTCAAGGTAGTTTGCATTTGTTCAGGCTTCTCTTTTTAAAACTTTCCCTTAGCTTAATTTTGCATGCCATTTATTACACTAACCTCTACTTTTCAAATAACTCTAGCTTCACCTCTGCCAATTCACCCACCCTTTTAAAATTATCTCAAGGCCTAACTCCTTTACAAAATGCTTCTTTACCTTTTGGGAATATTTGACAGTACACACTTTTTCAATTGTGTGACTTCTAAACAGATCTCCACATCTTATTTGCACTCCACATTTGAAAATAAAAATGTCAATCATTTAAGAATAAACCACAAACAATACTCTTGATTACAGGACGGAATTTAGTATAATGGTCAGCCTCAGATTCTATTTGTCATTTAACATGATTACAAGTTAGTATTATTCAAATGTGATTATTACATATTCCAGTGTGGGATAATGATATTTTGGTAAACTGAATGACTCCCACTATATAGAAACGCTAAGAATTATCTTCATAAAGTCATTTAGAACTTTGGTATACTCAAGTCATTTCTGAAAACAACATGCTCTACCTTGTCTCTTAATTTTAGGGAATGCCTAGACATAAGTTGCTCTAGTCTTAAAATGAAACTAGGAATTTCACACTTTTTCTGGTGAAAAAAATTAGTCAACTCTGATCAGTATTGTGATATAATTTTTAATGTTTCTTAATATTTTGTGTTCATAGAAAAAATTAAGAATTTAGCTAAGTTGAAACCCTTGGTGAATGAGCACGAAATGTAGTTTCAAGTAGAAAGATGTCATAAAATTATTCCTTGAAGAGAAATGCTTGAGGGAAAACCTATGGGAATTTCACAGTGACATTTGATGGTCAAAAGTTAAAAAAAATAAAGACTGATATAAATTGAAGAATATGGTTGTGTCAGAACCAGTCTAACTATGGGCCTATAAAATTTGATCAGATTAAATCATTTCATCTAAGGATTAGTAAAAAGTGGGTATTTTGGTTTCTAGATGTGCTTTCTTTTTATCCTCCCCTGTGAGTCTTCTATCATTTAATATTTTAGGTTGTCATTACTAAAATCCTGAATTAGTATAAAATTTACTTTAAAAATAAAGTATTTTTCTCATCTCCTTGGGCATTCTATTAAGATCACACAATATGAATGGCGAATAGTCCAACTCTAGATAAAATTCTGATCGATATATTAAATTGCATTAAAATTAAGGACTGGAAAAGGAAAGGTAACAAAATTGGAGAAGAGATTAGAAATCTTCTCGGCCCTGAAAATATTATAAAAAACATACCATTCACACAAATCAATGTGAAAAAGAAAAACACTCAATGGGAAAATGGACAAAGGATGTACAATGACATTTCATATAAAGCACATCTACATGATTCACAAATATATGAAATGTTGTTGGATCTCATTAGCCATGAGGGAAATGTAAATTAAAAACACAATGCAATTGTGCTGATATCCACCATAGTGACTAAATTTAAAAAGTTAGAAAGACTGAACTTCCCAAGTGAGGGTGAGAATGTGGAGCAGCTAGAATGCTCATTTTTTTCTGGGATTATATATTAGGACCATCACATTAGAATACTCCTTGGTAAAATCTCATACAACTATAATTTTTTAGGTAGTTAAATATAAATAGCTATGTGTATATGTAGCAATCTACATCCTACATGCAATTCATTAACATTCGAAGGATTCTAACTTGGAACTCACACTTAATATTAGAATTTGAAAGATGCTAATAATCAGCAGTCTCTACCCCAGGGCTAAAAAAAAAGAGAGAGAGAGAGAAAGAATGAAATGCTTTCTAGATGGTTTCTTACTAACAAAAAGGGTATCAGAAATAATTTTTCATTGGTAAAATGGCATTAGATATGTCATACTGGTGTCTCTACCTTTCCAGGTATAGAATAAAATAATCTGGTGAGCTCAACAGACTAACATCTTAAAGCTATGTCACAGAAGCAGAATTAAGGTCCTATGTTCTCTGTACTTAGTGAAGGAGCACTGTATAACACCTCATTCAACTGAAAGATGAGATTTTTCTGCCTTCTGGAGATAGCCATGCTGCGTCAGCATAAATTTTCATCTGAGGTGCTTGTGGAATATCCAAAAAGACAGAGAAAATGAACTTCTGGAGCTAGGGTTATAGGTTATACTACTGTTTCACATGCCAACAAGTGCTTGTTTTATGTGTGGCAGGGTTTCACTTGAATCTTACTTTTAGTGTAATGTACCAAGCACCACATGGCAAATGTGTGGGAGACTTACTGTCCCCAGCAACCTCTAGTCCTCTGAGTGTGTCAAGATCTCCTAAAAACAGCTTGACAATTTAAAAGCCCAAACTGATTTAGAACACTTCATTGGAGGAGAAAAAAACTCCTAAATGCTAAAAATATAATCATTATTAATAGACAATAGCAAATAAATCTATTAAAGGTATTTCTACTTATAAAACATTAAAGTACTTCATTTTGATCTATTAACTGAAATCATAGATACGGACCACCAAAAGCATTAAAAGGAATCCAATAAAAGAATACAACCAGAGTTGAGGTTCTTATAATAAATATCTGTTAATCACCAAAAATGACTCAGGCAAAGTACTCAGTGCTTCAGTAGAATATAATGTTAAGCCTGCTCTGATCTCCAAGTGCTAACAGTTCAAAGGTGATAGGTGCCTCATTCAAATTCTGTGTAGCAGCAAAACCAATGTATACCAATATATTACCAAGCAGTTGGCACCCAAGAGAGACATAATCCATGTCACACTAAAGGCAAAATTTTATTTTGGTCAAGAGAAGATTAGTATTCTTTATTAGGAGAGTATCATCTTTAAGGTCTAAAAATATGAATAAAGTGAAACACACAGACACACACAAATTCCTCCAGGATAATGGCTAAATCAGGAATGCAGGAAAGTCAGAAGATGTGTCTAGAGCCTAGAATGAAGGAGGTGATGGGGTCAGGCAGTAGTATATTCAGACTTTTTGAGGTTAAAATCCCAATTCCTCTCTTTCTAGTGATTTGACCCAACAATATTAGCTAATTTTCCCATAGTACAGCTTCCATAACCGCAAAAAAGAGACAAAATAGTACTACTTCATAGCTGTTGGGAGGACTAAATAATCTAAAATATATATTAATCAGATAGAACAAACTTGGCACATAATAAGGATTCAGAAACTATACTAGCTCTTGTCATTTATTCTATAATAGTATTGCACTAGTTTGCTCAGGTTGTCATGACAAAGAAATAGGTTGGGTCGCTTCAACAGCAGAGGCTCTAGAGGCTAGAACTGTGAGATCAGGGTGTTGGCAGAAATGGTGTCTCCTGAGTCCTCTTGCCTTGGTCTGTAGTTGATCATCTTGTCCCATCATCTTCTCTCTATATATGTCTGAATCCTAATCGCCTCTTCTTATAGGGACACAAGTCACATTAGATTAGGGACCATTTGAATGACGTCATTTTACCTTACCTATCTCTTTAAATACTCTATATCCAAGTATATCACATGCTGAGTTACTGGGGGGCCAGGACATCAGCTGATGAATTTTTAATGAAAACAGTTCATCCCATAACAATCATAATAGAGATATTAACAGAGCAAGAATCCTGCTAGAGTGAATGGTTTAATTTTGCTGTTGTGTTTTGATTTTCTGTATTTTGTTTTGTTTTTAATAATCCACTCTAAATTCAAGTCTTGATAACACCTCTCCTCCATTATCAGTGGCTGGCTGCATCCCTCAAGGTTAAATATAAGAAGTGAGTAGGTGGGACCTGGGAAAGTAGAAAAGAGTTTAGAAATTAAATAAACCAAGTGACCATGAAGTGGGTAATGAGAAAAATCCCCAAAGAGTGTCTCTTTCCTTCTCAGTCTCAGTTTGCACTTACAAAGCTACCTTCATTTTGACTCTGTAAACAGTGTTCTTGAATTGCTGGAGTGTAGAGAATAGGAGGAAGGTGAAGTGATCTAACTATAATCATTTTATTATTATATATTTTGTATTTACATTGCTATGGATAGACAAGAAGTGTGTTTGAAAAGCTTGACAGACATTTTGAGTTTGAGTTTTATCCTGTGAATGACAGAAAGCTGACAGATGCTTCTAGGTAAAAAAACTGATATGATTAAATTTGTTTTTAAGAACTGTAATCCTGAAAATAAAAGGGAGGAATCCACTGTAGAAGAGAAAGTTTGATGGCAGAGAGGTAGGTCATGCATCTAAAATCAGGCAAAGACCATGGAGATAAGAGGTTCAGCTGAATTAAAGAGATGCTCTCTGACTTCAGATAGAGAGGATGTTGGTGAGTAGGAAATGCTGTAAATTAGGAAATATTGTCATTAAGCATGATGCACAATGCAGAAGAAAAGCAAGTCTGAGCAAATCATGGCGTCCTTTTAGACACATTGTTTCAGGTCTCTCAGAAGTCAATTTGGACATGCATTTGGAGCTCAAGAGAGTGATGTATAGTTGAAGTCTATTAATTATTGATTATGAACCTTAGAATTGATGATACTAACTATAAGGAAACAGAGGGAGAAGAAAAGACAGCTCTGGTACCTAGAATGAAGCAAAGACAACAAACAGGATAAGGAATAGAGAGAAGGGAGGTGGTGGCAAGACAAAGACTGGTCAGGAAGGCAGGAGAAGAAATGCAGATTGAACAGAAGCAAAATTACCACACACTTGGCTATTCATTATCTACTCCAAGATATGCTTAAGTTCCAACTTAAAATATACCTAACAATGAGACCCCAGAGAGTCCACTGAATTAGTATAAATGCAAATAAATGCATCTTATTCCCTTCAATTTTAAGAAATAAATGAGTTCCCAAGAGTTTCACTGAGCATCATCTATCACATTGCTGTCACTCAATGAAGCCCGAGTAGGAAAATAAGTAAATAACAATCAAGCAGGATATTCAAATACAAAAATTCCTACTTGCATACCTTCTAATAATTAGGAGCAAAGGGACTCTTCCAAGTATCTGGATAGACAATGTGACTGTTTTCATTTCTGTAGAAATACTTATGTTAAGCAAACATGTTTCTGCAGTAACATGAAAAGCTCTCATCATTCAATTATTGATGCCTGCTGCATATGAGGGGTAGAATATGTTTTTTGTTTTGTTTTGTTTTTTTGCATGGACTTTCTTCTCAATTACAATAAGCAAGTAAGAATCAAAATCTACAAAGAAACAGTGGCTTCAGTGCAGCACCCAGGGACACACCTGCGCTTCCAAACTGACACAGCCGCCTTAACAGTGTATGTCGGACTCGATTTTCTGATTTATTTTTCAGCATTTCTCCACAGATATTCCAGAGAAACAGAAAGTTCATGTGTTGCCTCCTTTTTCACATAGATGAAACAAGAGCACTGAGAGCTGGAAATGACTGAAATCTGGGTACAGCAGGGTGAGAGAGAGGTCAAGGTTTGTCTTAGCTACCATTCTTCCCACCTGAGCATTTCAGCCCAGGGTGCCATCATGGGTGTGATAAACAAGTTTTCTATTGGCAATTTATTTCCTCAGACTCTCTGCATGGGAACTCACTGTTCTAGACCTCTGACCATGCCTGCTACTTCCTGTCCTTGGTCTCTAATTGTTAGGCCTCCCTGTTTCCTCAAAGAGGGTTTTAAGTAAGGTTATTTCAGCTCCTTTCTTTCTACCTGATCAAACTCTGGTATCAGTTGAGCCCAGGCTTCAAACTGGAGCTGAATTCCTTAGGACATTCAACCTTCCCCAGAGGTACAGATTGGGGAATGAAGCAAACAAGACTGACTGTGGATCAGCCAGCCTACAATCTTCTGGCTTCTGTTGCATGCCTGAGTCAGCTTTCACTTGGGGATAATGATGCTCCCTGATCAGGGCAGGAATAAAGTGGTTTGGAAGAAAGAATGAGATATATGGATTGTGATAAACACCAGAAGGGAAGTGAGTCATAATGTTCTCTTAGAGACCATTGTGTTAACTCTGCAGGAGGTCAGGTTGAAAGAGTTTTTTCTGATAAACAGCTGCTGCTGTTTACCTCCAGCTCCACTTTTCCAATCATTTTGAATATCTTTTGGAGAAGATTGAAATTCATGAACTGAATCTAAGGGATTAAACTACTAATAACATATGCATTAAATCCAGAGGTCATCCTTTACTCTAGACTGAGGACATCACTTGAACTTAGATGAAGAGCTATTACAAGTTCTCCATGGTCTATAGTTTAATGATGATCTTTAATTCATGAGTAGGTGTAATTAAAAGACCACATTTTCTCAATTAAACTTGTTAAAGCATTAATTTAACCTAGGTCATATTTTCATTTTAGCTTGCAGCTTTTGAATGATCTGATTTCTAAAATATTACTATATTATTTAGACTATCAGTGTGCCCTTTACATACAATGGAAGATAAAAGACAATTAAAATCCAACAAAATTTGTCTGGGGACTTTTTCAACTGCTGTTATTTTGTTACAATTAAATCAGGTAAAAAATCCTCAGTGTTAGAGACCATGTATTCACAATCCACTGTCTCTATCCCATAATCACTAATGTAGCAGGTACTTGAAGATAAGAAATAATTACCATTTACTAGAATAGAGCCAACAACAGAAGTATGTACAAGAAATGAAAGTAAAGAAAATGGAGTTAATAATCAGAGGTGGCGGTGTAGAGATAGAGAAAGCTCCTAAGGAAGGGGAAGGAAGGAATGGATAAAAAGGTCAACAAACCCTTCTCTTGCTGAAGGATAATCTGAAATTTAGATTCCCTGTCCCAATTCTGTTACATGGAAGCCAGAAAGGATAGTATGCAATAACTATATTACTAGGCAACCTGACTTACGGCAAAAATGACCCCTGATGGTAAATTGCATTTAGACAAGAGAAGAATAAATGAACTACAAGTACCTGATGACAGAGCCATAGCTTTGGACTTTCCTTAATACTCTGACTCTTACGGTGATTCCAGTTCCTATGGAAGTTTTCAGGGAATATTGGCCCTGTGAGGTATATAGCTTCTTCTGTGCCAGAGGAGCATCTGAACTTGCCCCATGTGAACTGCATCTCCTTGGCCCCAAATCAACCACTGGGGAGATGACAGCTCCTAGAGGGCAATGTGGACTGTTCCATCAACTCTTTCGTGAACTTTTTTCAACTGAGACACCATGTGACAATGCGTTGTCAGCAAGCTGTGGTTCCATCTTGTCATTTTCGAGTAAATTGGTGCTAACTCTGGCCGAGACTAGCCTTGTGTGTTTGCACAGTCAGTAGATTCTTAGAAGATCCTCTTGGTGGGCATAGCAGAGAAATTAAAGAAGGTGCTGGCAAATCAAATAAGGGTGGGAGGTGAGCCCTGGTGGAGCAGCAGTTAGGTTAATCGCTGCCGAAGGTGCCAGGACATGTACCCCTTGGGTTCAAGCTCCGGGTTCAGTGGGAAGCAGCCAGTGTGAAAAATTAAATGAAAAAGAAAATAAAGTGCTTCTTTCTCCTCTCTTCCTGCCTACCTGCCTACTCACCTTCATTCCTGCCTGTACCTTTCCTTAAAAAAAAATTTAAGAAATAATAACTAGGATGGGTAAGGGTATTCCAGGACTAGAAATAATCTTACTGAACAAATATAAGTATAAGACTGTTTAGGGACCTAATCGAGGAGAAGCTATAGATAGAGTCTAAGAATGAACGTGACATAATTGGCACTTGAGAGACAGTATCCTGCACAGTTCAGGTGGACAGGAAGGATGGACAGAGTGTGAGGGCAAAGGACAGAGGCAAGGAGATCACTGAGGAAACTACTGCAACAGTTCAGGTACAACTTGAACTAGAGCAGCAGGAAAAGATAGGAAATAAAGGAACTAATTCAAATCTACTTTCAAGAGACAAGACTTATTGACTGATTAAATGGAAAATGAGGGAAAGCAAGAGTCTAGGCTATTCTCAGATGGAGTGTGGACACATCTTTAGTAACTATAATGAGCTCGTTATCCTGAACTTCGACAGAGATTTCTTTTACAATACATTTGATAATCTCGGCATTTCTATTTATCATTATGCTCATGGCATTTTATTTCAGAAAACTGTGAAAATCTTGCTTCTTTGCTATTTCCTAATTAATAAAAAGTTATTTTTATTTTAGTCTATTGTTTAAGTAACACTTTATTGAATGGAACAACTCATGCCAGTTAGAGGAACCTTTTTCTCCTCATGAAATTCCTTCAAACTCACTCTAACTGATCTGTGTTCTAATCTTCCTTTCCTGCCTCTAGTATCATCCCAAAGACCATAATTTTAAGAAATAAAACAATACTAAATCAGACAAAGTATCAACTCCCTTTCAATATAAAGATCTCCCCTGTAGTGGAAGCAATAGGGAGTTATTTATTCCTTTTCCAGGTCCTGCCAACTGGCTGTCCTACTTCTGACATTCCAAAGTGGGGAAGAAGGTGAAACAGGAAAATCTCACTTGGAGCTGTTGTACTCTGTCATCCTTGTCTAGGAAGTAGACAGGAACTTTCTGTGACCTCAGAGAAATCTTGGAATCTGCCATGTTGCTTGACCCAGGCTATTTGCCTCTTCTCTGACTTTGTGACAACCCCTCAGTAACTGATGGAAAGGCACAGCCACTGACACTCATAATCAAAGTGTTTCTCTAATCACTCTAGCTACCTGTCCACTCTGTTCACTGGGAAGCAAAGAAATCTCTACCCTTCCTAACTCTGACTCCTCCCCTGCCTTGACCTTCACTTTCACCTGTAGTCATCTTCACCCTGCCCTGACCTTTATGTCTTTCCAGTTCCAAGCACACACCAGTTTCCAAGACTCACCACCACACAATCCACTGGAGACAGGGCTGGTTCTCTCAAGAATTTCAAAGCAGCACTAATTTTCTTTCATTTATTAATTAATTAAAAACTTTTATTTCCTATATAGAATTAAGGAAACATCATAGAAGCAGTTTATGTTTCACTAAATCTAGATATTGGTGGGTTGAGCTTCTCTTCTTAAAACCTGGAGGCATTTAACATCTATTTAATGCTGACTTTGGCACTCCCTAGTAAACATACCGTTCATGTGTTAATAATATGGCAATGCAAATAAGTCAAATACTTTTATATTATCAGAGCTTATGAGGAGTAATTAATGGTACAATGGACCTTGAATGAGTGGGCAGATGGAAATGAGGGTCCACCTCAGGATGAGGAGTTCAATGTGGTCTTGTTTTGTTTTTTGTATTTACCTGGCTGCAGAGTATTATTTACAACCTTACAGCTAGTGTGTTAAATAGCACTTTAAGAGGAGCTGTCAGGAAGGTCTGTCAGAAAGGTCTGTCAGAGTTTCCTACTAATGAATGCTTTTAGAACTGAGCTTTGTTTTCTTTTAGGGGCAACTCATAACTAGCAAAATAACAACAAAGAGCTGCACAGTTCATGTGGACAGAGAAATTACCCTTACTAATGTGAAATTTGGCTTGCTTTTTGCTTTGGCAAACCACCAATTAATTATTATTGGCAGGCAATCAATAAGTAGAACAATAGTATCTCTTCCAAAATGTCTAATTATACATATAGGCTATACATTCACTGTTATGGAATTTTCTTGCAAGGCTTACTCAGTTTGGACTTCAGTTCAAAAGGTTAAACAAAGGCGTGAGTGTTAATGTAACTGGGGTGCAGTTGGGGAGTCATGAATAGTTAGCTTGCTTTTAGACATGCAATTGGTTTCACATTTGTTAGAGCTTATTGGATTGAATCCTGTAACAGCTTTTATGCAATAGATTTGTTCCTGTAAAGTTGTGTGTAAATCAACTTTCATAAATTGATTCATACTTTGAATGCAGTGAAAGCTGGCTATTTAAAGCCACATTACTCTAAATTTTTTTGTGACATAAGGAATTCCTTTGGTGAAACAGATGAGAGAGTGAGAGAGAGAGAGAGAGAGAGAGAGAGAGAGATCTATTTGTAGAAAGACATGCCTACATAACCACTCAGTAAGACAACATCTGAAAGAAACAGAGATATACGACTTAGTTTTAAAACAGCATAGCACTGGGGTCACAGAAACTCTAATGGCTAAGAACTTTGCGGCCAAATTTTCTTCCTCAAACACAATAAAGAAGTTTTTACACTACAGTGCATGTCCAGAGGGCTCCTGTTCTCATCGTGACTGAACATCTCACACTAGTGGGTGGAAAGGAATCAATACATCACTTTTTGTTCCCTAGCAGCAAGCACGAAAATGCCCAGAAACTTGAGAACATTACTAGAGAATAAGGCGAAAACTAATCTCAATCCTCAGATCAACCCTATGCTCTCGTAATATCCTTATCCACATTTTACAGATGAGAAAAATAAGGCACAGAGAGGTTAAGTGAATTCCCAAGGACAGTCCATTAATAAGTGGCAGTTTGAGATTTGGACATCAGCAATTTCATCTCCAGAGCTCAGACTTTAACAAGTACACACCATAGATGCATGTGGATGGATGGATGGATGGAGGATGGATTGGAAAAACTGGAAATATGATTATAAAATATTTAAGTACTAGCAAATGATATAAAATTATATGAATCTTTTGTAACTAACACACTCAGTGTAAAATAAAATAACTACTATCAAAATGAATCTTGGACACAGTTCATTGTTTTTCATTTTTCAGGTGACCAAACATTTGCTACCTTTATTACTATATAAAAGTTTACAAGGAACAATAATGGTGGCCCTGATGCCTAGATCTCCTCATAGCCATGCTTTGTAGCATATACATTTTCATTGGGAAATTTCATATCATATTCTAGCATTCTAATTTATTCTATGAAATTGAATATTTGATAATACCAGTCTATGTTTTTATAAGGAAAACAATCAGTTTGGAACTAGCTCTGTTGTTCAGTTTGCTACAGTTGCAATTAGATCTTTTAGACTTGCCCATGGCCTTTCTCACATGTCCACTTTATCTCTTGGCCCCTCAGGCAAAGGAATTTTTAAATTTTGGACCAAAGACAATGAAAACAGCAAAAAAATTTCATTGTCAGAGGGCTCAAGAAAAACTTCTGTGTATCAGATGTCTAACCTGTTTTGTGCCATAAATAAATAAATAAATACAGGTGATCTTGCTAATCAGAAATCAAAAAGAAAAAACTCAAAGAACAGACGGCTGTATATACTGCTTTCACGATAATTATTTATTTAATTAATATTAAAATTTTCCACAGCAAGGCAACATCTGTCCTAGCAGATTGGTTTTAAAGATTCCTGGATCTACAGATAGACTCATGAAAAGACACAGACGCTATGGAAGAAAGATCTTCTAGGAGTCCTTGAGCCTAAGAGGGAAAACTGGTGAATTTATATTGTGTCTGTGTATTGGCCAAGTATAAGCAAAAATGAATCTATACACACATGGATAGTCCCGAAAGTAGAGAGAAATTTATTTCTGAAACATTCCTAAATTCTAAACTGTTTGGAAATTATTACTTGAAAATAATTAGGGCACTAATGCTAGATAGGATAGAAATATTATCTGGCTTAAGCTTTTTGTTTTCTTTTACTTTCATTTGACTCTAACTAAAATTAGGTTCGGATTCTCTCAGTAGTACATAAAGGCAATATTTGTAGCAATTATGCTACTTCAAAGTAAGTCCATGAAAATAACTATGTGCTATTGGATTTCTTTTCACAGCTCTCTAAACATCATTAACGAGGAATTAAAAGTGTCTTGCAATCAGAACATAATATAAATACCCACTCACCCTCCTGTATAGCCAGCACAAACAAAAAAGGCAAGTTTCCTGACTAAACACACATGCTTCCTACTTCCTGTTCAATTAGTAGGAAGCTGCCAAGTGTGGGAGGCACCACAAATTGGGGCCACTGAAACAGCCTCTTTCAATGTGCTGCTAGTCATGTTTGAAAGAACATTTTGTGATCGTCTTTGACAACTGTCTTCCAGAAGGGAAACACTGAAATATTTAAAAACACAAACATGTGGAAGCAATCTGAAACAAACTGACAATTGCGAAGAGGTTTATGATCCTTGGACAGCTCCCACCAACAGAACAGGGGCAAAATAAGAAATTCTGCTGAACACGAAATATTTTATAAACTCTTTCCCCCAGAAACAGGACTCATGTCTGAATTCATAGGCAGAACCATGTTTAAAAGGTCCAGATAGCTTACAAAAATGTTTGCTAATTCCTTCCTCTACACCCCAGATGAAAGATTTTATCTGTAATTTTCCTGTGTATTCTTTGACAAGGTTGGTATATTTACATTTATTAAATTTGCTTTGCATTTGTTCAAGCTGTTCACCCCACCTGAAATTCCCTCCTTTCTCTGCCTTGCCGCATATTAACAGGTCCAGAAGCACTTACTGATGACATAAACCACAAATGACCCATCCTCAGCCCCATGGACGCTCACATTCATATTTCACACATTTATTCATGTGTTGCCTTGTGTTGTATTTCAGCTTTACATGCATATGTGTCTTCTCAGTTCAGTCTGATTTCTGTCTTTGGGGTCAGTGTCTATACATTATGTCCCTTAGTAGTCCCTTCAGCAACCAGCAATATGCTCCTAAACTTCAAAAGAATTAGAGAATTATCACCTTTCTAGTTAGTACAGGACCTACATGAATTCTCTGCAACATCATTATGAATCTCCATGATCTGAAAAACTGGAACTTAAATATGTTGGTATAATGATTAATATATTATACTTTACAATATTATAAAGGATTCAGTAAAAATATATTTATAACTTGATGAATTCACACCACACCTACTACCAGAGTTCTAGTGCCAGTCGCCCCTATCAGTTTGACCCTTTCTAGCTCTAGTTCCTTCCTACTCGCACCTTCCTCTCTCTGGTAACTACAGATTTGATTTCAGAGTCTAAGAGTATTTTTGTTGCAGAAAAGCTTAAATTTTTTTTATTTCTTATCATTCTAAAGTTATTCCATTTATGGGGCAAAAACCAAATACTGGCACAGAGATACATAAATCTAAGTATATATTTGTAAGATGGAAATTTACAAAATACAAACATTTATGTTCATAAGACTAATTTCTTGCACTGAGGTATTATCTTTTACATGAGTATCTTGAAATGTGTATTTTCCCCACACACTATATTATAGAAATCTCTTACTCTACCCATGTAACTTGGAAGGATTTCTATTATTGAAAGTATATATTATCATATATAGATATATAGATAAACACACACACTATGAAGAGTTTGTTATATGTTCAAGATCAAACTCCCACCCAGAGAATTCTCCAACAGACCATCCTTATTCTTATTTCATACTTTGCATGCATATACCTTGGAAGGGAAAAAGACCTATCACCATTTGAGAACCTGGTAAATGAGTAATAATTGTCCTCCTTTGACATATTTTATTCCAAGTGTCAAACTCTAAGAGTCATAATAACAGAGATATCCAACCTTTACAGATTCCTTCCTCCCACTAAACCCAAAAAGTCTCTCAAATCTCAAATTTTCCCCAATTAGCACACCTGGATTTTGCAATGAGTAGTTGAGTTTATGAGAGTTATTTTATATTTGATAATTTATAAATTTCAAACTATTATGACGTCAATTTATTTTGAGTATTTCCTTCTACTAAGATGTGTATCTGTGAATGGGTAACTCAACCCCTTGATTTTTTTGTTTCTTATATATGAAGAGAGAATAATTAATAACTACCTCATAATATTGATTAATGGGAAAATTTATGTAATACACTTTTCAACTACCTAGTTCTTCATGTTAATTGTGATGCTTTTGATTATTGCTAACTCTCTAGAATTAGTTGTCCCATCACTGTGTACATGTTTATTGTAATTGATTATGTGAATTCTAGAAATAGGCAATGATTTTCCTGTCTGGGAAATTAAAACTAGTCTAGTGGAAAATCAGTTTAAAGTCTTTAATATCTTGTGTTCTACTTATGTATACTATTACTTATTCTAGCTTATTTAGACATTTCTATTTTGGTGAGAATCCTAAAATCCTTAAATTACCATATATAACTAAATCAAGATACTAGCCAAGGCTACAGTTTAACAGTATGAAAAAATTACTTAATGTAATATGCTTTCTGTAAGCATGTATTTATTTCCCTCGTGATAATGGATCAATATTGGGAAACAGCTGAAGAAAATCTGTAGAGCAAGGGAATAACATTTGTGAACTGGATGTATCAGTCAGGATTCAGGCAGGAGGACAAGGCTTACTCTAGGTGTAATTTCTTTTTTTTTTTTTTTTTTGAGGAGGAGACATAATTTAGGGAATTAGATTCCCATAATATTATATGACAATTTGGAAGAATTAACATTGTTAAAATGGCCATCTTACCAATAGATTTAATGCAATCCCCATCAAAATCCCAGTGGCATTTTTCAAGAAAATTTAGAACAAAAAAAATTTTAATTTTGGATGTGAGATAACGAAAGACTCCAAATAATCAAAGCAATCAAGAGGAAGAAGAACAAAAGTGGAGGTATCACACTCCCAGATATTGAGCTATACTATAAAACAATAGTGATCAAACTGTATGATAGTAAAATAAAAACAGAGACACGGATCAGTGAAATAAAACTAAATCACCCAGAACGTATTCATGCATATATAGTCAGTTAATTTTTGACAGTCAGGAGCATAGTATGGAGAAAGAAAAGTCTTTTCAATAAAAGATGTTGGGAAAACTAGACAACCAAATGAAAAAGAATGAATTTAGACCACTCTCTAACACCTTACACAAAAATTAACTCAAAATGAATTATAAACTTGGATGCAAGACAGGGAACCACAGAAGGTAACATAGGCGAGTTATTCCATGACTACAGCCTTAAAGAGGTCTTTTGGGGACTCAACTCCAGTGGCAAGGGAAACAAAAACAGAAATAAACCACACCAAACTAAAAAGTTTCTACACAGTGAAAGAAACCATCACCCAAACAAAAAGAAAACCTACTGACTGGGAGAAGATATTTGCATATCATATACATGACAAGAGATAATATCCAAAAAAGAACTTGCAAAACTCAACAACAAAAAAATAACACAATTTAAAAAATGGGCAGAATGATTGAAGAGACACTTCCCCAAAGAAGATATACAGATGAGCAACAGGCATATAGAAATATATTCTTCACTTGTTATTAGGAAAATTCGAATCAAAACAACAATGAGATATCACCTAATAATTGTGAGATAGGTTCTTATTGAAATCTGCAAACAACAAATGTTGGTGAGTTTGCAGAGAAGAGGGAACACTTTTACATTGTTGGTGGAACTGAAAATTGGTACAGCCCTGATGGAAAGCATTAAGGAGTTTCTTCAAAATATTGAGAATGGAAATCCTATAGAATCCTGTCATCCCATTTCTGGGTATTTACTCAAAAGTCACAAAAACACTAATTCACAGACATAAATGCACCTCCATGTTTATTGCAGCATTATTTAAAAGAGTCAAGAACTGGAAACTATGTAAGTGGTCACTATGAGACGAATGAATAAAAATGATGTGGTACATATACGCAATCCTTAAAAAGATAAAAATCCTGTCATTTGCAACAACATGGGTGGAACTAAAGCAGATTATGACAAGTGAAATACATCAGAAGGAAAAAGACAAATACCTGATGATTTCGTGCATCTGTGAAATATTAAAAAAATCCAAGGAACAGACTAAACAAAACCAACCCTTGGACATTAGCAATAGAACTGAGTTTACCAGTTATGAATGAGGTGGGAGTGGGGACAAGTGGTGGTGGAGTTCAATGCACAATAGTGAGGAACTATTGGAAGTGTGGTTGTGGGCAGGGTGTGATATTACATACATTTGAGGAATTGGAACCTACACATATGGGCTCATATTAGTTTGTAAATCAAAGCTACCTCAGTAAATATTAAACTAAATAATCATATGAAGAACTGGCAAAGCAAAAATGAAGGAAGACCACTGTTAGCTCCCAGTTTGATGCCAGGTTTCAGGAATTTGCAGGAATCACAAACCATTGATGAAAATCACAGCTGCATGAAACAAGTGTCACTTTGTTCATGTGGAAACATGCCGAGTTGCTGCAGACCTCATATCTGCCATGTTACCACGGTCCTTTGTCGATTTGCTTCTGCTAAAAGAGCAATAACCTCCGGTATATGTTTCTCATGGGTGGATTATTACCTTAGTTGTCAAGGATTCTTAAAAAGGTAGTTCACAAGCTTCTAATCTTTGAGGTATAAGAAAGACCATAGGAGGGTAAATTAGTAAATGCTATTTTATCAAAAACAAAAGTGTCCCTTCAACAGCCCACTCCTTTGGCTAATTATCATCCACACAATCCAAGTAAGACAATATTGAAGTTTTTAAATAACAAAATGTTTACACCTAACATGACCAAACTATCCTTCGATTTAACAAAGATTGGATCACCTTCTCTCTAAGAGAATATAGCCAGAATTCCATCTGTCACTTTATTTATCTAGGAATAATATTGTTCTTTTACTGCAATCACATCCTTTATTGATATGCTAGAATCTGAAGACAAAATTAAAAGGGTTGTCACCATCAGCATGCCTTATATAAAATGATGGGAACGAGAACATTTTAAAAATACGTAAGTAATTATGATTTCTTTGATCTCTGCTGTGAAGCACAAGCCCATGGTTAGTATTTATGATACCTTTCGTGTTCTACCCATTCCTAACCGGCCAGTCATGCTCATTTATCTTCATTTCTAAAGAAGAAATGTTCTTACTGTTCCTGCCTGCATTTTATTACTGTGGTCTTCCATTAACTTCTGTCACTGAGTCTACAAATAATAAGAAATACCCAATGATCTCCTAGACATAAAGTCTTCTGCTTCCATTATCTAGTCTGTTTCCCTTTGTTCATCAAAACCTATCACCCAGGCTAGTGAACTCCCTTATCTTACCTACTGATTAGTGGCATAAAGAAGCCAATATTGCACTCTCATCATCTAATTTATTGAGATTCTCAAGTTTTTTTGTCACTTGTGTGAAAAAAGCATTTCTCCAATGAGACCCAAGATCTCCAACTTTCATAATCTAAATTATAGGAACAGAAAACAGCTTGCTTTTTTTCAGTTGATAATCAGCCTCAGGAATCACTCATACTTCTATCCTTTGTTTCCCAAACCAACATTAGGGATCCAGCATTAGTCTCTGCAGTTCAAAGAGCAGCTATCAAGGAAACACTACCACTTATTGGTCATTAAATATTCTTTTAGGTCACCTAAACGAATGAATAATGGGAGAATGAGTAAATGACAATATCACTGAATTATATGAATTACATGATTGTGCAACCCAGCTTAATTTTTCTGCTGTACAATATGTTTCTAAGGCAAAAAGCAGCATTTTATGATACAGTATGAAAGTATCAATTTCTTTAAGTCTAGCCAACTGGGGAGTAGAGGAGAAATGGAAAATAATGTGTACATGATTACTTAATATTATTACAATTTTGTTTTTGAGAGAGAGAGGAGACAGAAGTATTTCATTTCCATTTAGTTCCCTCCTCCCCACTGGTTGCTTCCCCTGGACACAGTACTCGAACCCAGGGGCATGTGGGGGCATGTGGCCTGCGTCCTTCAGAGGTGACTGACCCAACCACTGCTCCAACGGGGTATGCTATTTAATATTCTTTTAAAAGCTAAGAACCTGAAATCTGCACTTTTATTTTATTGTGCCTTTTAAAATATATGAAGGTATATATTATAGAAAATTTATTTTAACTGTTATTTTAAATAAAATCTCATATTGAACACATTTAAATCAATTTCTAGCAAAAAAAGGACTTCCATATATTCTTCTTACAAGGAGAACACTAAAAATGCTCAATAAGTGTTGACCTTATCTGAACCTGAGTAACTGCAGATCATGTAAAACTTACTGTTATAAAGCATAGGCTCTGAAAGAGATGTTTGGCCTGAAGAGAGAGGGAGAAAAGGAAAGAGCGCAGGATGAAGGAGGGGCAGGAGGAGGGGGAGGGAGAGGGAAGGGGGGAGGAAGGGGGAGGAAGAAAGAAAGAACAGGAGAGATACATAAAGGGATAGTAGTTTAACAGATTTAACAATCTGTTTCCTCTTTACAGTGATTTTTATGTCAGGGGACTCTTGTGAAATGAATGAAAGCACAAAGATCTATATATAAATGGGAATTTATATGGAAAAAGATTCATATATTTGTCAGATTACCAGAAGAATTCATGACATAGAAAAAAGTTTTAAAAATTAATAAAAAAATTCCTTATCATACCAATAATTATCAGCAAAATATCTGAGTAATTTCATTTTTTTTTTAATTATGTATAACCCACATTCCTGTTACATAGTTATCAGGCTCAATCAGACATGGTTGTGATTATTTTCTTTTTTCTCCCTTTATTGTTATTGTCCCAAAGGATTTTCTTCCTCATTCCAAGTGCTAGTTTAAGATGAAATAATCTAGTTTTCCCTAGCTCAGTCTGAAATTAATATATGTATATATATACATATATGTTTATCTATAAATCTAAAATATTTTATTGAAATGTTTATTGTTTTAATCAACAAATCTTAAATTGCCTATTTGGTGCCAGGTATTTCATTAATCTCTTAGATTTAGGTATCATTTCTTCACTCAATGAATTTCCAGTCTACTAAAAGAGACAGATATATTAGACTAACAGTAACAAAACAGTGTGGGAATGAACATCTGTAGCACTGTGGGTTTTTCTTCCTCTACTTCCTTATCTTCCCCCATTCCTCAACTCACTGTGATATTTTTTCTGTCTCAACTGCTACAGATAAAATGTTATGTAAAATTCTCTTGGTGAGCCATCTCGTCTTATAAACTGGAGGGAACTATATACTGGTGCTTGTTTATCTTTGTTTTCTCATATAATGTATAAGTTGTTTGATTCCTCTAGAATTTATCATATTGAGACTTTTTAAGATTAAAGAGTTCCCCACTACTCCTTTCAGGTCTAATCAATAGGGTTAAGGTTGTAAATCTACCGAAGGTATAGGTATTCTATGTGGGGGAATGATATCTATATACAAAGGCCTGTACATATTTAACATGACATTTAATTTTAAGGTGTTAAAATTGTTCTTTTATCAGTACCAGAGTTTTCCAAGTAGTTAGCTACCTATAAAAAATGGAAGTGCTAAAACCAATCACATTAACCAGTCATGATCCAATCATTAAATAGTGAAGAAAAAAAATAGTTACATGAAAAACTATCTTTTCAAATTTTACGAAGATCTAATGTCTATGTCAGGACTATCTTAAATTGTTAAATATTGGAAAAATTTTAAATGACCAACACAATTTGGGATTTCCATATACATATCTGATAATCATTTTAAAAAAACACTCATTTTAGTGAAATTAAAATATTGATAGTATAGATATTCAATGATATTTTGTAATTCTCCCTGTGGGCTGTAATAGAATTCCTATGCAACTCTAAAAGATTCTCTTGATTACTTTATTTGAAAAAATATTTCCATCCTTAACTCTCTTGATACTTCTACTACATTTGATTTTTTATCAGCTAGGCTTCAGTCAGGGAAATGGATCTACTATGAGTTTTATAGAATAAAGAATTTATTATAGGAATTAGATCTTATACATTGTGGAAGGAATTAAAGAAGTAAGGTACAGAAATGATCAGAGAAAAGTCTCTGAGAAGCCATGGTACAGGTAGACAGGTCAGAACTTGCAGGAGAATCTGGGACATCAAACTCATTTAATGGTAGAACTGGGAGTTGAAAAAGAGAGTTGCTTAATAAGTCGAAAGAAAGCTGCTGTCCCAGTGTCTGGTAGTGAATTTGGAAGTATTATTAGGGTTGCTGCTAAGGTCACCATAAAACCTGCAATCAGAAAGGAAAGTCTGGTGCAGAGAAGGGAGAGCAAGGACAAGCTGGAACTTGCTAGAACTTTTGTATCTATCTCTAATCACATTTAACCACTATGATCTTAAAGAAAGCAATGGCTACGTGCATACTTCTGCCTTCAAACTCTGCTCACATTTCTCTTGGGAAAAAACTGACCCTACAGAAAATGGATTCTGGGAAATTCATCTCCAAGTTGGTTTTACTTCTCTTTTCCTCCTTACGTCAACTTCCCACTTAGATTTCTAGAGCATCAGATCTTTCTCTTTTCCTTAGTGTCTGTGTGACTGCTTCTTAAATAAAAATAGGGACATTCATATGAATATAAATTTGAATTTGAATAGTGGATAGTTGATAGATATACTAGTATTAGATAAATAGCAACAGAGATAGACAGAAAGATAGATAGATATGAAGATTTTGGATTTACTGAGATATATTTACATAGGTCATAAAGCTATCCAAATCACTTAATTCAGCAAATGATAAGGGTTTTTATTGTCAATATTAGTAGATTAATATATTCTATAAATAATGAGGAGGAACTATACATCTCTTTTCTCAAAAGCTTAGTAAACATAATTTCTTACAATAAAACAAGTTTCAGATCGAAATCCACCAAATTTATAAGTTTATTAGCAAAATCACCACCAAGTGATCATCAACCTGTTACATTGCTTGCTAATCTCTGCTGAATGCACTGATTACCACTGTGGCATGAGAGGTATAATCCAAAGTGAATGCAATCATGTTCTGATAATATAAAAAGCTAAACTTGGAGTAGAATCCAGTATCTGATTGTTTTCAGAAAGAAGAAAAATATTAGACCAATGGAACAGTAGGCTTTCATTATTCCACCAATGATATCATTCTACTGGATATATTGAAATCTTATACTTATTAATTTAAAATACGAGACATTTACAATATTTTAACTATCCATCTATTTTGTATAGCTCATTTTAGCAGTAGTAACTAACAAACACCCTAGAAAATATTTAAATAGATATATTATAACCATTTGACAGTGATGGTTCTTGATTAAATGAACTTGAATGCTAAAACTCATGCCCAAATTATATATGAGAGCTCATTTACACACATACACACAACACACATATCTAATTCTTAGATAAAACAACTTTGAAATAAATCAACAGCTTAGAGGTATAATTATAAATAAGTAGAATTTAAGTATATCCATTTCTAACTTCATAATCCACTAATTATGCTATTTATGCTTTTGGAATCGCAGAAAGAACTGATCATTTTCGAAAATATTTTACTATGCTTCAAGCAACACCTACACACAAAGGACATACTTTCACAAGCTTAAGATAAGTTCAAAAATCCATCCCAATTGTCTCAATCAATGGGCCTTGTAATCTCCGTAAATTACATTTCTGATCACGGAACATATGCTTAAAACTCTAATATCTCCATTTTTCACTTCTCCTTATCTTTTACCACACACCTTGAAATTGTTAATTCTCTGTGAATAACCTTGGGAAAAGATCTAATTTTACCAACCTGAGTATAAGCTAAATTGAAAAATGTATCCTGCCCTTAAATCACGGGATGGGAATAGAGATATGAATGATCTAGACAGCAATCTACTGTTTTTTTTTTTGTAGCTGTCTTCATCTTGTCTGAGCCTATGCACCGTTTTATTTTTAACCTATTTCCTTTCCCAGACTTAGACAAGGTCCTCTACACTAGCATGCGGTTTGACATCCCTCATACCCAAGTATTATCCCAAAGGAAAACTTCAGCAGATATAGTACACTCATCGCCTTGTATTGGAAAGGTTTTATTGTTTCTGCTTCTTCAAGTGCTACAGACAAGGTACAAGGGCCCTACGAGAACACCAAGTATGAAAGGAAAAGCAAGTCCAAGGACACGGTGTTTCCATGAGTGCAGTATTTATACAGTATAATGAAAAGCAACTGATAATATGAGATTGTCCAAAAAATAATATGCATTTTCTCATGTGTTTATCTCTTTATCCCGAATAAGGGTGCAAATATGGAAAGAGCACAAATTTCTTGTATCCTACCACCACCACTAGTTTCTTGTTACGCCTACACTGCTACTACCAAAATGACTCCTACCTATTGGAAAGTTAACATTTTGCATATTTTAGGTATTAAATTTCATTTAAATACTGTTATTTAGATATTTTTATATATTTGAATGTTTAATATGTTATATAGATGAAACTCAGTTATTTTAGAAATTTCGTAGATTCATTGAGGGAAAAGAAATAAAATTAGTAAAAACTAAATTTTCATCATTCTCTGGTGAGACCATGAAGAGGATTATACCACATGAAAGAACGACTAAATTAAGTGGAATACATAACAACCTTTAACCAAATCGATGTATAGCATGAGGACATTTATAGCAATCCATACTGTTGAGCAGATTAGCGGCTAACAGTTCCCTAGTAATCACATCTACAACAGACACAATATGTGATTCATCTGGTTAGCAGTGAATATATTAATATAATTTTGGTGAAGCTTATTTTTATAAAAAATACATTCTGATTCAATGAAATTTAGCTCACATTAACTTTCTATTTCATCCATTTTCATTAGATGTCTTCATAAATATAAAAC
The DNA here is from genome assembly GCA_004363575.1 of Solenodon paradoxus. Lineage (NCBI taxonomy): Eukaryota > Metazoa > Chordata > Mammalia > Eulipotyphla > Solenodontidae > Solenodon > Solenodon paradoxus. The sequence continues at coordinate 610,901 of RJWH01000072.1, read as the reverse complement.
TTTATTGAACACATGAATCAACCTTTCAAGGATACATTTCTTCAGGCAAATTATACTTTCCAATATTCAAGTCCTCATTTTACATATAATTATTTATATACTGAAAATTTTGCAAGTTATTATTTGTATTTGATAGCTATGTAGCATGGATACTTTGGTGTAGACTAAACTGAATGGGCATTCCTTTCTTTTGTATAAATGTCTGGAAATCTAAATGTATGATAAATTCACTAGGAGTTTCACAGTGTGAGAATGGATTTGAAAACAAATTACTCTATTTTACCATACTCGAATCACAGGAATATTTTATCAGACTGATATATTATATAATCATACTCACAGAATTTTGAAATGAATTATCTTAAACACTTTTTAAAATTTACAGTTTAAATGATCTCATAGTGTATAAAATCAGGAATCTTTGAATAGAATGCAGATGCTCTGAACTGACACTGTGAGATCAAATTTTTTGCTAAATAGCTATACAATTTAAAAGAACTGAATGTCTATAAACACATGTCCTTTTCTCCCTAGCCTCTTTGGCATAAATGAAAAAGTGTAAGAAGTCAATAAAGGGATTCTTTGATGTGTCAGACAATTTGATATGTGAATACTTTAGTACAGAAAACTTAGCAAAGCAAGTCCTGAATTTCAAGAATGACCCTGCCATCCACTAGTTTTGAAATCTTGGAAAATCACTCAACCTCTGAGCTTCTCTTTCCTCCTTTTCTCAACTTAACACTCAAGATTGTTTTAGGACAAAAAGAGAATGCATGCGGTGTTCTCTGGAAACCATGAACTGTCTAAAGAAAACTAGGTACTAGTTTTCTATTGCTGCTATAACAGATTATTGAAAACTTGACAACTTAAACAAACGCAAACTTATAATTTTAGTTTTGTAGGTCAGAAACGTGATGTAGGCTAAAATCAATGCAATGGCTATGTTCTTCCCTGAATCTTGTAGGGAAGAATTTACTTCTTGGCTTTTATAAACTTTTAGAGACTGATAACATTCCTTGGCAACATCTAATTTTTCTCAGTCCCTTTTTAGTCAGAATATCTTTCTAACTGTATTTGGAAAAAAGTGTCTACTTTTAAACACTCAAGTGATTAGTTTGGATCTGCCCAAGAAATCCAGAATAATCTCCTTACCTCAAACTCCTTAACTTTAATTACATATTCAAAATTCCCTTTGTAATATGAAGCAACATAGTCCCAGGTCCTGGTGATAAAACATGGATATCATTTTGGGGGTTGGGGGAGAAGGCATTATTTATTATCCCCTGTGTTACTCTCATTAAATCAAGATTTAAGCTTTCCTCAACAATCCTTCTCTACACCACTGAGATTTAACTATTTATGCAAATAGGTTGATGTCTATCATCATATATTTGTTCACAGGTTGCTTTTTAATTTTACTAAATCTCCTTCATACACTCACTTTTTCTCTTCCAATTGGTAATCATGCTCTTCTAGCATAAAAATGTTTGTTCTCTAAAAGTTACCTTATGAAAGTCAATTATTAAATATTGATGAATGGATTCAGGTTCCCTAACTTACATGTGTGTTTCAGATGTGTCACAGGCATGTGAAACAGAGAAGCTACTGGGGAGTTGTAAATGGGTCGTCTGGTCCACATAGGTTCAAGTCTCAGAGTTTTCTCTTAGCAATCATGTGAACCTGGTCTAGCAGCTTATTTCTTTAGGTCTCAGTTTTCTTAACTATACAGTAGGGATAATAATTATCAAAAATTATGAACTTCTATGAGCATAAAAGAAATAAAAGCAAAACTCTTAAAGTCGGTTAGAATTCTTGCATATAGTAAGCACTTAATAAATGTTGACTATCCCCTGCACAGCTGGCTCCTTAAGTCCATAAAACCCATCCAATGTATTTCTGAGACTTTATCTTAAATTAACTTTTCCAGTGTTTCAATAATAGTCCTTTAAAGAAAAAAACATAATCATTTTCTCTTTTATTAGAAAAATATTTGACAATTTTTTTCCAATCTGTAATTATCCAGAGATTTGCAGTTTCCATTAAGGAGTTTTCTGTCCCCTTTCTTCTTCTTATTACTACTGTCTGACTTTGGTAGAATGTTCTGCTTTTATCATCTGCAATCAAGAGTGAACAGAATGGGAAGGAGAGAGGAAGAGAAACCAAAATGAGTCTAATTGTATTTCTACTGAAACAACTAGTTGGAATTGTATACTGCGGCCTTCAGAAAGTTTTCAATCTACAGATTTAATATTTCAGTAATTTTTCTTGTCCTCAAAGTATGAAAGCAAATTGAAATTTGAGATTTTATCTTTTTTTTCCCACTCGAAGGCATAAAACCTAGACATTCACAACATAGGTATGTTCCTGAGACATTTTGAAACTTTTAATTGCATGAGTCTGAGAGAAACCACTTCACCATGTCTATCCATACAACAGAATAAAACCTTGGGCTCTGGAGATTTTAAGTAGAAGTCATCCTCTTGAAAGAGAAGCTGTTATAATGCTTTTGCAGATCCATTTATGTGTAAGGGCTCTACAGACAAGCACACTATAGGTACTTGAGAAGCCCAGGATTATTTCAGTGACTTCAATTCTTTCTGAGCAGACTATATGCTTTCTGCCTTTTTTTGTGGGAGCACTTTGCAAAGGAGAAGCTCTTTCCGGTAATATCTGCTTGTCTGCCTCCCCGTGCAGAAACATTTCAGGCCCCGTCATATTCTCCATTATAAGTTCTAGTTTTCAGTAGTTTAAGAATCATCTATAAATATTCACTTGTGGTAGGAAGATACTTGACAGGATTTTTCACAGTGATCATTTAAGAAATTATGGAAGAAATTAGATCTTACAATTGACACATTAGAAGAGAGAAGAAAAGATTGTGTGGATGGAGCACAATGAACTATCTGGAAATTCGCAATGTTTAAGGCTTATTTTTAATATAAAAAATTAATTGTTCATGAATTTAGAATCAAATTCAAAAATATTTTTTCTGAGATACCTCTAAGAGCAGATAAATGCAAGGGTATAAATCCTGCTGTGGATGTTCTTGAATCCAATCATTTTTAAATTAGGGGAAGGCATGATCGTTTATCTTAGTGTTAAGAAAACTTTGTAAGTTAAAGCAGAAGAATTCATTTTTGGCAAATGGGCTGCACCCACTTTCCTCAATATATTTTTGATAAGACTCATGACGGTGTGTGCACAAAGGAATCACAATCTGTACTGAAGAGGGAAAATGAGTAACTAAAACAGCAAATATGCAAAACTTCAGGGAATGTCATTGTAGTACCTTGAACACACACAAAAAAATCAATTTTAGTTTTATGATAATATCCTAGGCAGAGTTATTGGGATTTGGGGATTTTGAAAAAAAGAACTAGACTAAAACAACTCTAAATAAATCTTGTCTGAAGAAGAAAAATAAAAGGAGAGTGATAAAACATAAACATGTTATTCAGCTCAATGTGATTACTGCCTTGGATAGGATGAAAGACTTTTCTTGGAACAAATGCATTCTTTAATTAAATAAAAAGATGGGGAAGAAAAGAAAGCTATGCTTAGGAAACTCAGATAAAACAGGGAGCTTCAAAAGGCAAGATGTCTTTAAATATGAAAAATAGATAAAAGACGCTTAGATACATGGATTTCTGAGTGAACTGGAACTTAGATAAAATAACATAAAACAAAAAAAGACTTTTGTAAATGTAGATACAACATCTTAGTATTTCCACTCTGAATCTCAGGGGAATGCAGACCATCTGCTTAAAATAAATAAATAAATAAATAAATAAATAAATAAATAAATAAATTTAATAAATAAATAAATAAATAAATAAATAAAATCCACAAAGAAAAGGTATTGTGATCATTTACATGTTCCAGGTAAGCAGAACAAAATATAGAGAACATAGATGCCAGGACAAAAACTGCACAACTCTGAACTGAGAATCCCTGATTTCAAGATGGTGTTTATTTCATTCACTCTTCTTTCATCTAGGTTTTACAAACACATTTTTACCTTTGCTACTTGAATATAATTATTAAAATTCAACATAGTTTTCACTTTTAAAATAGCTAATAGATATCTATTATATCCAGTATAATAACTAACAGATATCAGAGAAGACATTAAAAAGACTATGGCATATAAGTAAGCAGCTTCAAGAATACAAATTAATAAAGTTACACAAATAATAATGTATGAAAATATCGAGAGTCACAAAAAAATCTTAAAAGTAACATTTCACTCTGAAGCCTATCCCTTTCGTAAATGAAAATACCAGGATTAGCTATTTGTGGGTATTTTTTACTTTTCCTCTCATTTATTCAATAAATATTAATACTGCAAAATAATTATTAAATACATTTTCATACCAAGTATTATACAAGATGTAAGAAATATGAGGACAAATGTGGCTCATTTTATGCCTTCAAGAGAGAAAGATAAACACATAATTGCAGTGCAAGGTGATAACAGCAATCATTACACATCATTGCTATTTCTGATCATCTTACTGACACAGACAATGAAGGCACCTACTCCCCATCTTCAACTTCTAAAAATGTGGTTCTCATATTCTAATTGTCAAAAGAAGCTTGTTAAAAACTAAAAAGTTAAATTACTGCATTCACACACTTCGGTTGCAATTCGGTCTGTGTGGCCATGTCAAAGAGATTCTGAATCAGAAGAGCCTCTTAGAATGTCACTGCTATAAAGCACCCTTGAACCATAAGCAGATGTGCTTTCTAAGGAAGTCTGACTGGTGTGAGAGGAAATACACATACAGAAATCTAAGCATCAGTATTTAAGGAATGAGTAACATGGCAACCAAATGGACCTTATTTTACTATTGCCTCCAAAACTTCAAAAGGCAGTATTTCTCATATTTGCTGCAGCCTGTCCCAAGTTTTACCTCTCCAAACCTCTGCTCTCATCTGGTACCTGGGATCGAGGGAATTCCTACCAGCAGTGGGGAGAGGCTGTGATTCAAAGAGATTCTTAACACCATTTTCAAGAAGATGTGTATATTGGTATTACAATTAGGATGATCAGACTTTCCTACAAAAACATCGCAGTGGTTAAATTCTGTAAGACTGTGAAGCTATATTTTATTTGGTTGGCCTGGCATTCAGTGGGGATCCCACACATATTAACCTGGTTTGGCTGTAAGATGTCATCTGTTAAGTGTGGGATAACAATATCATGGTAGTGCAACTGTTATTCTCATTATTTTTTAAAAATCTTATTATTTATGGCATGAGAAGCTTCCCACCAGTAAGTATATGTTAAAAAGTATAATTAATATGCTTTCATTGCTTCAGAATAGTGATTAAGGAAGGCATATTATAATGCTATTTCTTACTCCTTGTGCATATATGAAAGAGAAAGGTTAACACAGCATAAAATGGATGGAATAGGGATAAGAGTTCTACAAAAGAAGAGAGCGTTCTACTAAAATAACATTGAACTAGCTAAATCTAAGCAATCATAAAAGTCCATCAATGATCATTTATGTGAAAAGGCTGATTCATAAACTGACTCAGTTTCTTTTCCTAAGGTATTTTATGTTTCAACCATTGGCTAGTTCAAAGCTATTCAATATTTGGATTCTTAAAAACATCTCGAATTTTTTGATGAGAAACATTTCCCTACAGACCGTAAAAAAGGTACATATAAAATATGTGAAATATATGAAAAATAAGTGAATCCTAAATAGCAGAAGCATAGTTCGTTTTAAGTGGTGATGAGGGAAAGAGAATTATCAAGACATTTACTGTTTTAATATTCCTATGGAACATGTCATCTCTTATTTTTTAATATTAATCTCTTCTAAGGTTTGTTTATTCCCCAGAGAAAAATTCCCACTTTAAATTTTTAGGTTAAGTTTGGTGTAATAGAATATCTATTAGGAAAAGTGTTGGTCAAAAGCTAGGATTTTTAATAACTCAGGTTGAAGTACAGAGATGCAATCAATAATTGAATTTATAAAATCAAACTCACACTCAACTGTTCTTAATCCTTTACGTTTCATTCCAATTGCTTCCTGTTTACTCTTCCTCTTCAGGAGTCTCTTTAATTTCAAACTTTATTACCATTTAATTGTATTCATTATCTCTTATCTACTTCAAATAGTCCACCTTCTTCTTCACCCTTGTCTGAGCTCCAGTTACTTCTTTTGGGTAACAACTTTATTGAGACATAATTCACATACTGTAAAATTCAGCAATTAGAAAAGTCCAATTCAGTGGATTTTATTATAGTCACAGAGTTGTGCGATCCTCACTATGATGAATTTTAAAACATGCTATCACTCCAAAAAGAAAGTCTGTATGTTTTAATAGTCACCTCCCATTGCTCCCTATTCCTCTATCCCTAAACAAACACAAACTGACTTTCTGTTTCTATGAACTTTTTTATTCTGAACATTTGCAAATAAATGGAATACATCATTTATGGTCTTTTATGAGTAATGTTTTCTTTCACTTAGATAATGTTTTCAAAGTTCATTCATGTTATAAAATGGATATATACTTTGTTTCTTTTTATTCCTATATGAGTTATAGTCCTTTGTATGTATATGCCACATTTACTTATTCATTCATTGATTGTTGAACACTTGGATTGCTCCCAATTTTTTTGTTAATATACATAGTGCTGCTATGAACATCTATGAACATGATTTTATGTGGATATATGTTTCTCTTTCTCTAAGGTATATTGCTCAGAATGAATTTTCTGGGCCATATTATAACTTTATGTTCATTTTTTTGAAAAACTACCAGACTGTTCACCAAAATGTTATACCACTTTATTTCCACTAGAAGTGTATCAGTAATTCTTCTTATATTAATAAACATTGTTGATATTGTCTTTTTGATTATTATCATCCTAGTGAATGTGAAAGAACGTCTTTGTGATTTTAATTTGCAGTGTTCTAATAGCTAATGATACTGAGCATCATTCTACATGTCTGTTAGGCATCTGTCTCTTCTATGGGTAAGTGCCTATTCATCTTCTTTGTCCATTTTTAATTGAGTTATTTGTCCTTTTATTCTTAAACTATATGCATTATTTATGCATTTATATAAAATAAATTGTAGGAAGACAGGTAGGCAAACAAGTAGGAAAAAAAAGGAGGAAGGTATTCTTATTTCTTTATTTTTGACTTTTGGTTGTTCCCCCTGGCCCTAGGTCTTGAACCCAGATCCTTGAACTTGACATGGACTATGCCAGCTTAGTGCCTGAGCCACTAGAGCATGCCCTTTATATATTCTTGATACTAGTCTCTTATTAAACAGATATATTTTAAAATTTTCCCTCTTGAGAGCTGTTTTTCACTTTCTTGTTGGTATCTGAATTGCAAGAGTTTATAATTTTGATGAGGTTCAATTTATATATTTGTTTCCTTTGTTACCTATGCTTTAGGATAATTATCTAAAAATCTACTACATAATCTATAGTTACAAGATTTACATCTATAAATTCAAAAAGTTATTTAGTTTTGGCTTTTACATTAAGATCATTGATCCATTTTGAGTTACTTTTTGCATATAATGTGAAGTAGGCATTAAATTTCATCTTTTGCATGTGGATAATCTAGATTCCCCCCAACCCCCATGAAAAAATGATTATTCTTTTCTCCACAAAATTTTCTTAGCTTCCTTTCCAATTCCTACAGTTACTTTTTAAAACACAGATATGATTAAGTCATATATCTGTCCCTGTTTCAACTTCAAAATTATAGACTCATCCTTGTAACCCGTAGGTGCAGTTCTGCTCGGTTCCTGAACTAACACAAACCACAACAGAGTGTATCATCTCATTCCTATGAATACAGGATATTAAACTACTCTTTCCAATTAAAGTCCAATTTCACAGTTACTTTCTCAAACTCTAAGTCTGGCTAGTCCATGATTGCTCACCTTCTCCAGTGAATAGCGCTAATGAGGAACTAGTATGCCTGCTGACTCATAGTTAGGATTGATGTATCCTCATGATCAAGCACAAGATCTTAGATCGTTACATAACCTTTCACTATTCCCACACTATCTTTCAATGTTCTCACTTCCTATTGGGATCCCACAACTATGCTTAATATTATGCTTCAGTTCACAGACTCTGGAGACAGACTATCTAGGTTCAAATCCAAGTGTGCTACTTATAAGCAATGTGATTTTGGGCAAATTATGTAACCTCTGAATCTTAGTCTCTTTAGCTATAAGTGGAACGCTGATTTCAATCATGATGTTTATAGGGCTGCTGTGAGGATTACACAGCAAAAAAATCTATGTAAAATATTAGCACTATGAGTGACACGTATTTCGCACTTATTAAGTATTAACCACTATTCCTTCACATCCTTGTACATGCCATTCCCTCTCTTTAGAACACTTTTCCTCTATATTTTGGAATTCCTATTAATTTTAAAAGTGAATTCAAACATTACTTCAGCTAAAAACCTTTCCTAGATTCAAACATGACATTCTAAAGAGTGCAAAACAGTTATGGTGACCTCCAGCACCCACTGAGGGTTTGAGATAGTAGGATACCACTTCTGTCCCTCTGCTGCAGGTGCGGACTGCAGGGGCAGTTAGCCCTGCTAATCTCAAGCGGTGCAAACTCAGACAGAGCAGGGAGCTACAAGTCAGAGCAGAACTGACCGCTGCCGGCAACTCTTGGCTGACAAAGGGGAGTCACGGAAATGGGAGCCAAGCAGCAGTAAAAGTACATGGCCTTTGTCTTCACGCACCAGGGGTTAGAAGCAGCAGCATCCCCTTGCTGCCTCGCCCTTCTCCTGCCAAAATAGCACAGACAGTCTTCCTAACCTCTAGGGCATGAACCTCTAGCGGCATGAATTCAGACAAAGCAAGGAGCCGCAAGCCTGAGCCAAACTGAGCAATGCTACCGGCAATGCTCCCGTTGTAAAGACTGGACCCTGATGGTTTGGTGGATACAAGGGACATAGCGCAGACCACAGAATCAAGTCATATAGCCCCGGCCAGCAGAGTTCTACCAACAAAACAAGACCACACCCCCCTCCCCCCACTCCCCGCCCCCCGCCACCATCAGGCAGCAAAACTACATGCTCACAGATGACCACTACACACCCAACCTGATGCCCAACTCTACCTGGTAGCCATCATCACTCCCTGACACAAGACATACTACAGAAGCCTGCAGGGGTCAAGAATACAAAATAAAACAAAAATATAGCGCCCCTGGTAGAAATTAAAACAAACTAACTAACAGATCAATAAGATCCCAAATCATGGGGGAAAAATAACCACAGCACACCCTGAAATCTCAGGAAAAGGAATCACAAAATGACGTCTCATCAGAAAGTAACTTTGACGATATGGAAGAATGGTTTTGTTTTTTTTAACAGAGAAAGAATTCAGTCTGCAATCATAAAGAAACTCAGAGAATTAAAAGAAAATTTAGATAAATAAAACAAAGAGATTAAACAAATAATTAAGCACCAGCGGGTAGAGATTGAAGCTCTACAGAAAAAAAAAGACTAACGGGAACACAGGATTTAAAGGAGATAATTCATGAAAATACAAATAACACAGAAAACTACAAAACCAGAATAACCCAAATGGAGGAAAGGATTACTGATATAGAGGATAATCATGCAAAAAAGAGCCAAGCAGAAGAGGAAAGAGAAATGAAATAAAAAAAAAAATGAAGAAACACTCAGAGAACTATTGGACTCCATCAGGAAAGGCAACATTAGAATACGGGGTATCCTAGAAGGCAAAGCGTAAAAGAGAGAAACAGAGAACATCTTCAAACAATAATGGCTGCAAAATTCCCAAATCTAGAACAAGTAATGAACATAGAGGTCAATGAAGCAGAGAGATCACCCAATTACATAAATCCTAAAAAAAAACTACACCAAGACACATAATTGTGAAACTATGGAAAGTCCAAAACAAAGAAAGAATTCAAAAGGTAGTTAAGGAAAAAAAAGCAGATAACATATAGGCACTCCTATCAGACTAACCTCAGACTTCTCAGCAGAAACTCTACAGGCTAGAAGAGAATGGAATGATGTCTTCAAAATACTTCAGGACAAAAAAATGCCAGCCAAGAATACTATATCCTGCAAAATTCTCTTTCAAATATGAGGAAAAATTAAGGTTTTTGCCAATAAACCAAAGTTAAGAGAGTTTGCAACCATGAGATCTCCTCTACAAGAAATGTTAAAAGAGGCCCTACTAGCTAAACCAAAGAGGAAAAATTCACAAAAATACAACGAAGTAACAAAAATATCAACATAACTAGAAAACAAAAATCATAATGGCAATAGCAAGCTCTCAAATGTCAATAATTACTGTAAATTAAATGGATTGAACTAGCCAATCAAAAGGCACAGAGTTGCTAAACAGATTAAGAAAAATAATCCAGCTCTATGTTGTCTACAAGAAACTCATCTTAGGTCAAGAGACAAGCAATGGCTTAAAGTGGATAGATGGAAAACGGTACTCAAAGCTAACGCCAAATCCAGAACAGCAGAAACAGCTGTACTCATATCAGATAAGGTAGTCTTTCAACCAAAGAAAATTTAAAAAGATAATGATGGACATTATATGATAAAGGGATCAATAAAATAAAAAGACAACACTTATTAACATTTTGCACCCAATAAAGGAGCATCCAAATATATCAAGCAAATATTAACAGATCTAAATAAGGGTATTTACAACAACACAATAAATAGTAGGTGACTTCAATACTCCACTTTCAGTAAAAGATATGTCATCCAGACAGAGAATCAACAAAGAAACAAGATCTTTAAACAACAAAATAGAAGGACCGGACTTAATAGACTCTAATAGAGTACTTAACCCAGAAACTATAGACAACATATTCTTCTCAAGTGCTCATGGAACATTCTCCAATATAGATCATATGTTGGGACACAAAACAAGTCTCAGTAAATTTCAAAGATGGAAATCATATCCAGCATCTTTTCAAATCACATTGGCATCAACCAAAAGGAGAAAGAGAGGAAAACTGCAAAAGAGTGGAGATTAAACCACATATTGTTGAGCAACCAATGGGTAAAAGAGATAAATAAGGAAGAAATTAAAAAATATCTGGAATCAAATGAAAATGGAGAAATGATGTATCAGAATCTGTGGAATGTAGCAAAAGCAGGAACAAGAGGGAAATTTATAGCAATACAATCCTACCTCAGAAAACAGGAAGAATCACAAATAAAAAACCTAAGCTATCACCTAAAGGAACTAGAAAAAAGCAGAAAAACAGAAGCCTAAATCCAACAGAAGGAAGGAAATAATAAAAACTAGGTAAGAAATCAATGAAATACAGATCAGAAAGACTATTCAAAAATCAATGAATCCAAAAGAATAAACAAAATGGACAGGCCATTAGCCAAATCACAAAAAAGAGGAAAAAGAAAACACAAATACATAGAATCAAAAATGAAAAAGGAATAATCAAAACAGATTCAACAGAAATACAGAGGACTATAAGAGAATATTATTTACAACTAAATGGCAACAAACAGAATAACCTAGAAGAAACGGACACATTTCTGTAAAGGTACAATATCCCAAAACTAAACAGAGAAGAACTAGAAACCATGAACAGATCAATCATAAGCAAGGAAATTGAAATAGTGATCAAAAACCTTCCCCAAAATAAAAGCACTGGAGCAGATGGTTTCACCAGCAAATTCTACAAGACATTCAAAGAAGAATTAATTCCAATCCTCCTTAAACAGTTCCAAAAAAATAGAAGAAGGAAAACTTCCAAACACATTTTATGGCACCAATATTATGCTGATACCAAAACCAGTTAAAGACTGCAACAAAAAAGAAAACTACAGACCGATATCCTTAATGAACACTGATAGAAAAATTCTCAACAAAATACTAGCAAATCGAATTCAACAACATATAAAAAAGAATCATACATGATGATCAAGTGGGATTTACTCCAGGGATGGTTCAACAGGTGCAAATCAATAAATGTAATACACCATATCAATAAAAAAAGACAAAACCACATGATCATCTCAATAGATGCAGAAAAAGTGTTTGACAAGACTTAACACCCTTTTATGTTAAAAACCCTCCCAAAAATGGCTATAGAAGGGAACATACGTGAACATAATTAAGGCTATATATGACAAGCCCACAGACAACATTGTACTCAACAGAGGAAAAACTGAAAACTTTTCCCCTAAGATCATGGACAAGACAAAGATGTCCACTCTCACCATTACTATTCAATATAGTGCTGGATATCATAGCCAATGCAAATAGACAAGAAAAAAAGATATAAAGGATATCCAAATAGGAGAAGTGAAACTATCACTTTCGCTGATGACATGATAATATACATAGAGAACCCCAAAGAATCAAGTAAAAAGCTGCCAGAAATAATAAATAAATACAGTAAAATCACAGGCTAAAAATTAATATTAAAAAAGCTGTTGCATTTCTGTATGCCAACAATGAAAATACAGAAAGAGAACTGAAGAAAACAATACATTTATAATTGCACCAAAAAAAATGAAATACCTTGGAATAAACCTAGCCAAAGAGGTGAATGACCTAGACTATAAGACATTGCTAGAAGAAATAGAAAATGACACAAAGAAATGGAAAAATAGTCCATGCTCATGGATCGGAAGAATCAACATATTTAAAATGGCTATATTGCCCCAGGCAATATATAGATTCAATGCTATCCCCATCAAAATTCCAAAGACATTCTTCACAGACATAGAATGCAAAATAATTAAACTTATCTGGAACAATAAACAACTCAGGATAGCAAAAATTATTCTCAATTAAAAAAAAGAAAACAGCGGAGGAGTCATGCTCCTTGACAAAACTACTACAAAGCAATAATAATTAAAACAGCATTATTCTGGTATACAAACAAGTTCAGATCATTGGAACAGAATGGAAAGTCCAGAAATAAACCCACATATATATGGACACCTAATTTTTGACAAAAAAGCCAAAAACTTACAATGTGGCAAGGACAGTCTCTTTAATAAGTGGTGCTGAGAGATCCTATCAGTCACATGCAAAAGGTTGACACCAGACCATTACCTAACACCATACACAAAAATTAACTTGAAATGGATTAAAGACCTAGACATAAGACCAGAAACCATCAAACACATAGAAGGGAATGAAGCAAAACATTATTAGACTTAGACCTAAGAGATATCTTTGTGAACTCAAATTCCATTGCAAGGCAAATCAAATCCAAAATAAACAAGTGGGATTACATAAAACTAAAAAGTTTCTACTCAGCAAAAGAAACTTGCATAAAAACAAAAAGGCATTCCCACCAAAACTGAGTGGGAAAAGATATTTGCCTTTCACACCTCAGAGAAGGGGTTAATATCTAAGATATACAAAGAACTCAAAAAATTGGACAACAAAATAAAAGCAATCCAATCAAAAAATGGGCTGATGACTTTAATAGACACCTCTCCAAGGAAGACATACAAATGACCAACAGGTTCATGGAAGAATGTTCTACATCTTTTGTCATCAGGGAAATTCAAACCAAAACACTGATGAGATATCGTCTCACATCGGTAAGAATGTCTATTATCCAAAATATGGAAATAATAAGTGCTGGAGAGGATGTGGAGGAAAGGGAACTCTAATTCACTGTTGGTGGGAATGTAAAATGATGCAATCATTCTGGAAATCAGTATGCAGACTCCTCAAAGAATTGAGAATGGAAATTCCATATGATCCAGTTATTCCTTTACTGGGCATTTACCCCAATGACCAAAAACACTTATCCAAAGAGATATATGCACCCCCATGTTCACTGAAGCACAATTCATAATAGCTAAGTGGAAACTACCTAAATGCCCATCAACAGAGGAGTAGATAAAGAAGATGTGGTACATATACACTGGAATACTATGCAGTCATAAAAAAGGGAGAGATCCTGCTATTTGCAACAACATGGATGAACTTGTGGAGAAGGATAGACATCATATGATAGCACTCATATTATGGGTAAAGAGAAAACAAATAAATGTCATAAATTAAACAACACTAAAAATGGGGAAGGGGGAGAGAGACAGAGGAGGGACAGAGAGCACTACTCCAAACAATTATGGACTCTTAGAGATGAGAGACAAAAAGACAAATCAGGGGGTATCAAAGTGATGGGGGAGGAATGGGGGGCATGGGATGAAAGGAATTAACTGTAAATGAAGGGAGAAAAAAAGGGAGGTGGGGAATATTTGTAAATCTACTATGCTATTTGTAAATGTAAAAACACCACTATGTATGCCTCAAAACAAGTCATTGTCAAAATACAATATTCCTTCAAAATAATAAAAAATAAAATAAAATAATACCCTTCCTTTTCTTCCCTCTTTCATCCCTGCTCTTTCTTGTATTCTGTGGATTTCTCTACTATTCCTCTACTTGGTATGTGGTTATTGAATTTACTTGTTTTTATACATGAGACTAAGAGATCATTGAGAACAATATTATTCTCCATAGTGCTCACTAAGGCACATAGTACTTGGTCTTTAGCAGCTGTTACTTGATTACCAAGCAGATATGGGAATTCATGAAAGTCAGTTTAATAGAGTCTAAGAGGCATAGATATGCTTCTAATTTTAGAATGTGAATCCCAGGGACGACTTACTAGAAGAAACATACAGACACTCATATTTACCATGCTATCAAATCCAAAATATGAAATAAAAAATTGCTGTGTGAATGTGTAAGAAGATTTAAGGTGCTGGTAGGAGAGCAATAACTAAGGTATTTCTAAAGTTCAATGTGGCAGATATACTCTAGGTTGACCTCTCAGTGAGTCACCCTCTTAAAAATTCCTTCCTGTGAATACAGGCAACACCTGAAATGTACCTATACCAGTATAATATAATAAAAGTAATAAAAAGTCACTCCCTTGAGTATGGATATGTTATATGGCAAACATGAAGAGATTTTACAGATGTAATTAAAGTTCCTAATTCTTAGGTCAATCAAAAGTGAGGTTATCCTAGACAGACCTGATCCAGTGAGTCCTTGAAAAGAAGAGCTAGTGGTCAGAAACATTTTTGGTTTTAAAGAAACGAACACCTGTACTTCCAACTTTGTTGAAACAGTACTCTCTAGGACTGAAAGCCTCAGCCCAAACCACAAGCAACTGAATTCTCCCAACAACTGTATTGAGCTTAGTAGAGAAGCCTGAGTTCCAGACTATGGTATGATTGATGCTTTGATCACACCCTTGTGAGTCTCTGAGCAGAGGACTTAGTTAAGCCAGACCTAGACTTACAACCCATGGTAATTTGGAGATAACAAATACATCCTTTTTTAAGCCATTAAATATGTGATAATTTGTTATGCAACAAAGAAAACTCCTATGCCAGAGTCAAAGTGATTAATTACCCATGTTAATGTTATCCCTATGGGTTGGTATATGTTTGAGAGTCATTAAAAGAACCAAGCCTTCATCAGACATTAGGCAACTTCATAAATTATTGTTGATTATGAATAAAATTAATGATCATTATTTCTGGGAACTGCTGTTATTCAAATAAAATGGAAAAGTAAACTCAGTGTAATCTGAAAAAAATTACAATATAGCTTATCATGCTGTAACTATCTAGGGATTATTGCATATGCAAATAGTCACATCTTACATGCATTCTACCAATAATTAGCCAATATATATATCTTAGTTGCCTTCTTTGTGTGTGGTACAATCTACTATGAAACTTTTGGGTAATACAAAAGGAATAATATATGGATTTTTTTCTTAAGGAGCTTAAAAACAAACGAAAGTAATATGCATAACTATAGAAAAAGTCAAAGTCAACAGCGGACAGTGAATTTACACATATAAATTGGTGCAACAGTAAAGGTTGCATAGGTCAAAGAGCTTACATGGTTTAGAATCATCAGATCTCACAGAGGATGAGCAATCTCAATCTGAAGGATGAGGGAAGCAAGCAGAGAAGGAAGCACTGAGAGGCAATTTTAGGAAGGTGGATAGGATGCATTATATACCAAGGAAGAGGAAATATGAGGTTGAGGAGTCCAGCAGAAACACAAATAACAGAAGAAAAGGTAAAAAATGACAGAACTCAATTATTTGCAGCATACACCTATATTATTTACTTTCTCATATTAGGCACAAACTCTTTTCAGACCTATTAGTTTACTTATAATAAAATCACCTATTTTCAGAACCACCAGCAAGATCTCTATACTTTGGATATCTTTCTATAGACCCTATTCAGTTGTATATCATTATATTACAAGAATAGGTTTTTGTTTTGTTATTTTGTTAACTAAGCAAGGAATCACAGCATTGACAGCATCTGAACTGAAAGTGAGAAAACTTCAGTCCTAATTCAGATGCTGCCATCAAAACAGCATAACTCTGAGCATAGTTTCCTTACTATAAACTCTAAATATTATCAGAGTAAATTTCCATAAACTCTGTGCAAGACCTCTACTGTGAAATATGACCAACATTTAAAATGTCTTAGCTCATATATTCTCATCATCAAAGAGAACAAAACTCCAATTTCCTTTTTCTGTACAGCTATAAAATTAAGGCCTCATTTGTTTATTTACTTATTTACTTACTGACTGATTTTTAAGAATTTCCATTTATCTCAGGGTTTCTTGGCACATTTGCAGAATTTTCACAAAAGGTTAAGATAAACTAGTAAAACATATAAATGTCTAAGCCATAAAATTACAGCAGCAAAGCTCAAACAGTAGTGGCAAGACAAAGGCTTCATTTAAAAATACAACCATGAAATACTCAGACTGAAGAGTAAAGAAGTTTCCCTGCTGAAAAAAACAGAATAAAGTACACATACTTCATGTATCTTCAAATATACAGCTCAGCTAAGATGAAATAAAATATGTTTGAAAAGTCTATTTACCTATACTCCAACTATTTGCAAGGTACATTTTAACATTCCAATAACAGAAACAGTACAATTAACTCCCAAATACAGGATAATATGCCAAAAGCAGCAAGCAAAAGGAGACAGGTGGGAGAAAGCCACATTAAAACATTAACTTGGGAAATCTATAGTCTGGCTTTCAGCTTCAGAGAATCTGAATCAAAACAGGAGCCACCAACTTAATTCTCATTCTCAGACAGTAAAATGATAAATTAGCTTAGCAAGAAAAATTACCTCCTTTGCTCTCAAAGCTCAGAAGGTAATTCCTACTCTTGTCATTTTCCCTCTTTCTTCATTAAGTTACAGCTTGTTAGTATGTGAGAAAAAGTTTTTCTTAGGCCTTCACAAATAGAAATCCACATAATTGCAAAATCAAAGAAAATAAAGATTTGCAAGATGTCAATCAATGGATGAATGGATAAAGATGTGGCATATCTAAATATCTATTTACATACATACATACATGCAATGGAATATTATACAGTCACAAGAAAGAGAAATTCTGTCATTTGTGACAGTGATTAATCTTGAAGGCATTATGAAAGGTGACAGAGAAGGTCAGATATTACATAATACTGTCTGTTGACAAGCCTAACTTGCACAAACATATAGCAGAACAATGGCTACCTGGGGTTCTTGGGTGAACTGGGGAGTTGTGGTCTATAGGGGAGGAGATGTAAGAAGATGAATACATTCTGGATAGCTAATATACAACATACTCTATGATCCATATTACTGCATTTCAAACTTCACAGATGCCAACAGTAGCAAATAAAAGGAGATAGAAAGGAGAAAGCCACACTAAAGCACTCTAACTCAGGAAATCTGTATTTTAGTTTTCAGTTTAAGACTAGATCTTCTCACCCAAAAAAGAAAGAGTAATTACATGACATGATAAATGTGTTGGCTAACAGCATGGTTATAATCATATTATATAACTATATAAAATCAATATTTTGTGCATCATAAACTTAGATAATGTTACCTCTCACAATTACATTGCAATAAAAATAATTTTAAGATGGCTTTAATCTACCTAAAAAGCATCTGAAACCCCAGGATTTTGCTAACACTCACTAATAGAAAATATAGTTCATACAGCAAGAGGTCTCCAGATGGAATGATTTTCTCACACAATTCCAATGAGCAAACTAAGTGAATAGTCTTAGTGTCCATATTTTACAGTTTGGAAAACAAATGCCCAGAATTACTCAAAAAAAAAAAAAAAAAGTCAGGTTAGATTGAACAAGATGGACAGTTTTTCACTGGGATAAGTTTCAGAGGAGTGAACTTCCTGCTCTGTATATCTTTCAGAGTAAAAGCTCTTCTCTCTGTGTACAGTAAAAAAGATGGAATTGTGATGGCACTGGGAAAATAGTTGGAGTATGATGAACTCTCATAGTCCTTCCTGTCTTTAGTCCCTACAACTCAAATGCTACAATTTTATGGTATAAATAATAGGGGAAAACATTGACTTTCTATCTTTTCAAGAGTTGTTTGAGTGAGCATCCTTGACAAACTTCTGACATTAATAGTTCTAAGTGGTCTACAATGAGCAAGGAAAAAGCTACTCAGTTACCCTCCTTAAAATCAGGGCCAGTTGGCTGATCTATTCATGAATGCTTTCACTGTACTATCAACTTTTGAAAATATCTTTATGAACTTTGCTAGGAATAGAGACTGTTAGCCTTCAAGTTCCGAATAAATGTGAATTTAACTGATGATCTTTCTTTTTTACATTAACTAAGTCTTTCCAGGAGGAGTGAGGGGGTCCTGATCTATAATCAAAAATTCAAAAATTCTCATTGAAAACTCTCAATCATTCCTGAGGAGGCAATAATAATCATGGGACTATTAAGTTTCTGTATTTTTGTATGTGTTTTTCACTGGAATTAATATTGTGATTGACAGCTACATATGTCTTTGTGGGAAATAAATATGAAATAAGAAAATAAATTGCTCATTACTAAGTCCTTGTTTGCTTGAATTCTACTTGTGCTCATACTCACTCTGCCCCAGTGTCTCTTAAATCTAAAAGTGATTAGACATAATATGTGATATTAAGTGGTATGATATGCACAGAGTTCAACAGAAACTTACTGTGGGATACAGAGAAATCATAATTCCTGCTGGAAATAGAACTAGTAAGACGAGGAAGTCTGCATGTTGGCGTAATGGTGGACATTAGTTTGTCTTCGGCAAAAATAACTAAATGCACAGACATAAATGGAAAATAAGAGTTTGCTAGAAAACCAGAAATATTTATCTAAGTCTTTGCATTAACAATGCCAGAGATAAGATATTTCAAAAGAGGCCTATTTTGACCATCCTGCAGAGTTTTGGATTTTAAATGGGAATTAGATTTTTAATTTCTTATTCACACTAGACCTA
This sequence comes from Solenodon paradoxus, assembly GCA_004363575.1. Taxonomy (NCBI): domain Eukaryota; kingdom Metazoa; phylum Chordata; class Mammalia; order Eulipotyphla; family Solenodontidae; genus Solenodon; species Solenodon paradoxus. The sequence continues at coordinate 591,552 of RJWH01000072.1, read as the reverse complement.
TTTTAGTATGCATTATCCACATTGGCTACTGACTATTGTAATGAACAGTTCAGGCTGTAAAACAGTCCTATCACTAAAGAAAGTTCTTTTGGCCAGTGTTACTCTAGACAGTACAGAAATGTCTCTCTTATCCACAGTTTAATATCTAGTATTCATAACAGGGACTGCATATTATGGATGATCACCAGATAGTTATTGAATGAATAAAAGAAAAGTTTTCCAGATGATTATAAGACTTATCTATTCTACATTTGCATAGAAATGAAATAGCATTTTTCTGCAATGAAATCTTTGAGGTTTCCAAAATTCCTTCAAGCAGGTATGATAGGATGTCACTGCATTTCTTCAAAATTGTACCATGATTTCTGAAGTGTAATGTACATAAGCCAGGCTACTGATAAATATTCTCCTCACAGAATTTTCCATATCGCTCTTACTCTTAACTCCATATCCAGGCACCGCAGTTAAAACTATCTGACACCGTGGGAAGATTTCCATCTTGTTACTTTCCTGCTCAAGGCCTTACAGTGTCATTCACATCAAATTGAAACCCTTGGCCTAATCAGAGTCAATCTAACCTCTTCACTGTAGTGTCATTAATCCCCGACAAAGGTATACCATTCCAGTTAGGCATGTCAATAAAAAGTCACATCTATTTGAAACAGTTCTTTAACTACAATCTTCTCCCAAAATGCCTTCCCAGGAAACTTGGGCAGAACCCTCAGAAACTGTCAGCATCTTAAAGAGACATAAAAAAAGACATTCGTTCAATAAGCACATTAAGCACATCTAGAATTACTTCATGCTCTGGCTTTTGACTCATGGATTGCTTATCTGAAACTCCACATATGCAAATCTTTGAAAATACACCTTTGACTCTAATTTCAACATCTGACACCTAGAATCATCCAAGATTTGTAGCTCAGGTGACAGCCCAATTCCAGAAAAGGACTGTATCCACATCTACATCACATATTTCACTAGTAATTCACTCTTCATAGCAGTTATAGATATTAGATATCTGCTTTAGACACTGGGATTCTTTATACATCTTAGGCTATAGAAAAATAGCATTTAACCCTTTTATTTTTCTACTGATAGTTACAGAGTACGTACTATGTGTCAAACTCCACATAGTGAGGCTCAAAAGGTGACCCCCGTGAATGTGATACCTAATCCCTGGAGCACAAATGAAACAACACGAAAAGTGCCCTGACGAAGCTTCTGGGATGCTTAAAGCACAGAGGAGAATTGTCAGCTGGGGATGAAAGAAGGCCTCTGTCCCAGAGGAAGTGATGTTTAAGTTAATAACTAAAGGAAATGTGAGAATCATTGAGAAAGGGGAGGATGGTAGGGGAGCAAATGTTCCTAAGAGAAAGAGTAAGAGCCAAGAGGTGAGAGGAAAGTTGAGCGGAAGAATATAGAGAATAGAATTGAGTGAGAAGGTAAACATACATAGATAGTTTGTAGGCAATTTAAAGAATTTAAACTATTCTCAGGCAACTGGAAGTCAGCAGATTTAAAACAGGGTAGTAACATCATCATATTTATTTTGAAATCATCAGCCTCCAGTGGTTCTGAGCATATATGTATTATTCCAGAGTTCACTGTTGACCTTGTGGCACCCTTCACATCCCCAAGACAAATCTGTATGGATGTCAGCTGAGCAATATGATTCTCTTCATCCCAGAGAGATTTTTACAGGCTGTATAAGCACTCATGCCAATCACTCCACAGTCTCAATAGAACCCTAACTGGACGTTATAATCCAGCCCCACACTGCCTCCCACGCCCCTCATTGAAACTTCCAATTATGGCTCATTCATATCATAACTACAAAATCAAGTTCCTTTCACACTGCTTTTACACAGCCTCACATGTAAAAATTGTTGTTTGAGAACAGTTCTACTATTATAGATGCCACCTGCTTATTTCAACAGAGTCCTAAGACCCTCTGGGAGCCATGTTTCCTGCTATACACAAGGTCAGAGTATTTTCATTTCAAGATGTTGAAATATTAAGACTTCACTAAGAAAGCCACATCATCAGTAAAAGGATTTTGAATGAAGATGAAACAAAGCATTTTCATTTTTTAAATCTACTTTAACTCAACAAAACATTTTATTATAATACTCTGTAGCCACCATGTATGACTATAATGTCTTCTATAATGTGCCAGGGGCTTTCAAACATTTGTCTCATGCAACTCCAGGACCACATTTAATGGACCTGCAACCAGCGAGGTTGACAGAGTCAACCACATACTCTGATGTCTGAGGTAGGATCCAGCAGTAGCTATTCCCACCTCCAGTTGCCAGGGCTATGCCTTATTCTGTGAGCATGGGACACTCATCAACCATCAGACACCAAGATCCAGGTACTGAGCAGGTGTAACTTGGTGCACAGTCTGCAAACCTGGAAGACTCCACATCATCTTGAATGGAACAGTAGGCCATGGAGAGGCAGTTTCTTGGGAAGTGAATCTCTCTGCGAAAGAATACACTTCTATAGCACAAAACAAGATAAAACATTATGACCAGTGGAGAGAAAAGAGACCAAGAAAGAAAAGAAAATGTCTTATCTATTTAGTACCTTTAACATATTTATTTATTGCTTCTTGAACAAGGATCCCCATTCTTTCATTTTGCACCATGTCCCATGAAGTATGCAGCTAGCGGTTTTAACCACAACTCCCCCTATTTAACTTTCTTTTAAAAAGATGTCATAATTATGGAATATTGACAAATAATCACCCTGCAGATATACACATAAATTTTAAAACATAAACAAATTGCCATACAGATATCTGTTGGAAATTTAATATCCATCTATGTTTATGGGAGTCTCTTCTAAACTGAACAGTAAAAAAAAATCTTGATAATTTAATGGGACAGAAATATTTTATCATCTTCAAGAATGGAAATTAGCTGGGGAGAGAGATCTTATCCTCAACAAATAAAAAATAATAATAATTCCCTTTTTCCTCTGTCAGAAGATGTCAGATTGAGACTGTGGACACATAAGAATAGCCAAACCAGAGGTTGCTTATATTGATATCCCACACAAAGGTAGCTCAGCGTAAGTCATCAATAGCATAAAAAAAAAAATTTAAATAAAACCATGAAATTAACCTATGGGAAACTTGGGCTGTAGGCAGAATTGTTGAGTAGAAGAATGTTTTCTTTCTACTTTGTTAATTTTCCTTCCCTTTTTCTAAATTCAGTGATAATCCTGCTTAAGACACCCAATGTCTACATATACTCCTGGAATCTAAGACTAGAAAAGTCTTCATGGGGTCATCTATTGCTTCTGCCTTTCCCATAGGCTGAAAATGGTAATAATACCCTAAATCTTAATCTCACAAGAATGAAAATTCATCTATTCAGTAAATATTTACTGTGGTCCTACCATGTCCCTAAGTGTTCTGGATACAATAAAGCACATGAGTCAATCCTGAATCTCAATAAATTTACATCTTTGATAGAAAGAAACTGTCAATTAAATAATAATTCAAGTCTGTTACAAAATGGCAAAGAACTGAATTACATGGTGCACATTGTGGGACTCATGAACCAAACCCCCAGGATCAGGCAAAACTTTCAGAAGGTCAACATCTAAACTAGGACTGAAATACAAGTGGGAGCAAATAAGAAGATGGGTGGGGAGAACAGGTTCCAGAAAGAGAGTGATGCTTATGCAGATCCCTGGTGATCTGCACATAGTTCCGTAGAGCTGATGAAGGAACAACCAGGAAGAAGGGACAGAAGAGGTCATCACAGCCAGACCACAAAAGTCATGCCAGAGAATTGACATTATCTTGTGCTCATTTGGAGAGTATCAACATGTTTTAAAGAAGAATGTGACAAAATAAGACCTTTAGTTCAAAGGGGTACAATAAAGAAAAAATTGGAGAAGACACAAGTCCAGTGACCTAGTTGAGAGAACCATAATGAAGACAATGGCAGACATAAGACTGCGTTCAGAAATAAAGGAAGTGGAATCAACAGTATTGAGGAATGAATGGAGCTCCAACGCTAATGCAGGGAAACCAGTGAAAATGAGAGACCAAGGAAACACTAAGCTTTCTTCCTTGAACCCCTTGAGAGATCTGGATGCTACTGCCTATCATGGAGAAATGCTGTTTTATAAACACTTCTGCAGGTGATTACTGAGAACAAGAGACACTTCCTCACTGCTTTGACTGATCATGTGGTGCAAAAAAAAAAAAAAAAAGCATCAGGAGACTCATTTTTGAAGATACAAGATCTTATCACTTCAGAGCATTTCATAATTTTTTCCAACTTTCATAAACTGTCCTGAGACAAGCATCTAATGAGCTCATCTATTCTAATAAAGGTAGAAGCTGATTAAGACTCTGCAAAATGACAGGATAACTAATCGAGTTTCCTAAGTAATTAAGGGGACTCATATTGTAACTGGCCATCCTTTCTTCATACATGGTATATACCCCAAAAGGAACAGATCTAGTGCACATACCACCATTCATATTTATTCTTCTCTGATCTGTCAAAAGAGACCCTCTTTTAAATTAGGACTACTTTTGGGATCACTTAAGATATAAATAATGTAGCAGCTTCTAGACACCAAGAGAGCTAGAGTTTAGTAAGTTATTCTGATGCTTTTTAGATTCCTTTTCAGAATAAAATTAACCTACCTTCAAGGGTTAATATATTGGTTTCAGACCAATTATGCAGGTAATGTTTTTTTTCATTTCTCTCAAATCTGAGATAATCTGAGTTATCTTCTTCTATTACCTTCTTTAGGGAAAGACCCAAAAAATTTTCTGTAGAACTGAGGAAAAGGTTCTTTCCCCTTATAATTTCCCTTTCAGAAGTGAAATGGCTATTGATGATCCCATTCAGCCGTAACTCTATTCCTCATCTGAAATGGGTTGACAGGACCGTTCCAATCCTTAGATGATATAATAAGCAGCCAACAGGCCCAATTTTTAGATAAAGATATCTTCTAGAAATTTTGAAAACAATTCATGTTCCATTTGTTGAAATGGTGGATATAGTAGGTTTTGAGAAAAGCATAGCTGCTTCTAAAGGAGACTTACTTAAAAACAATATTTAATAAATGCAATTTATGTCCACATTTTCTCTGAATAAAGGGGATATAATAATTATATCATGAGAAAAAGAGATCTCCTTGTCACCTTCAAATCATTATAAACAGGAATATAGATGGACCTAGAGGGTGTCAGGCTAACAAAATAAGTCAGAAGGAGAAAGGCAGACCATATATGATATTACTCATACATGGTTTATAGAAAAACCAAACAAATGAATGAACCAAATGAAATGAAAATAGGCTTCCAGTCTATAAGACCAAATTGTGGTTACCAGAAGAGGAAGAGGAGAGAAGTGAGTAAATCAGGCAAAAAGGGTCAATTTTGTGGTAAAGGACAGAATTGGATTACTAGCTATGAAATAATGTATTACATAAACTGTTGATTTATAATGCTGCACACCTTAACCCTATATAATACTATAATGCAATGTTACTTCAGTAATTAAAAAGATAGAGCCATTAAGGTGAGTGTCTATTTTTAACAACACACAAAGAAGTTATTCTAATTCACACATTCATGTAGTTGCTGTGCTAGGTGCTGGGGTACACTGATGAACATCATGTTTATAATCATGGAAAGATATAGTTGAGATTGTATTCAAGGCAGAAAACACTCAGAAAACTTTCTATTGGGCCTTAGCAATTACATGCCCTCAGGTTAAGATTTTACTTCCTCAGGAGAGCAGGTAAAATTAATTCATAGTGACTACTGCCTTTTCTTCTTAAATGAAGGGCTCACAGATGCAGGCAATACAGAATGAAAACATGTAACATTTGAGTATCCCTTGTTTATGATCCCTTAATGAGAATCTTGAAAATACTTATTACGATTTTAATTTTAAGTTACTTAAAGGCTACTTGTATCCTAAGAGTGACAGAAAACACTTACAAATGGATAGTACCATAGACCTACACATTCTTTTGCAACAGAAGTAATAAATGAAGCTAGAACACTACCCTATTCCTACCAACCCTGTGGACACTGGTTGTCCCTTCAGAGGCTAGACTATCAGCCTCAGGTAAAACCTCATCTGGCTCTATCTCCATCCTTAAACAAATCAAACTGTCTACAGATTAGGGGAGTGATCCTTGATGGTAGTGGGCTCTCCAGGTACAATTTACTACACAGTTGCACACGACACCACAAACACACACATATACACACACACACCCTAAAAGTAACAGCGTGATAGTGTGTTTTTTATATTTCCTCTAATCCTCCTTACGAAGCACTTAGCCAGGTGGAACTGCTTTCTGATCCCATTCGGATCCCTCCTTCCTCTCCTCCTCCTAACCCTTCTTTTCCTCATTCTTTTCCTTTCTCCCTCGTCTTCTTCCTCCTCACTCCTAACTTCCACACCTTTCATTTTCTTCCCCTACCCCTCTTCCCTTCTCCTTTTCTTTTTCTCAGTTGTCCTCCATATCCCACACAGTCTCCATCTGCCCATACATTATAAGTATGCTTCAGTCTTTCAATATTCAGTTGTTCCAAGGTCAGACATGAGTTGAGTCATCCTCAACTGTTTTTCTGTAGCTCTAATTACTGTTAACACCAAGTACTGCGGCACATTGCAGCTCCTTAGAAAATCAACGGCACACAATGACTGCCACTGACAGGCCCTGGATGCGTCCTCTGTAGAACAGAAGGAAGCTCACAGCTTTATGCTTCCCTGATCGTCTGACTGCTTTGTGGCTTCCTCCACTGACTGTAAGCTTCATTTGGGCAGGAAAAATATTCACTTGGTTTCCCTGGCAGCTGCCTCAGAGCAGATCTCCATAAACATTTTGTATATATGTGAAAAACAGGGATTCATTTTCTTTCTCTGCTGCAGCGTGGTAGGTTGAAAGGCATTCATAAACACCCCCAAGACATATTCACACTCTTACATCTCCAAGGAAAATGAAATCTCCCAAGCTGACGAACCCTGGACCATATCTCAAATATTCTTTTCTTTCTTGAGGTGACTTAACAATTAAGGACACATTTTCAATATGGGAACATTTTCAAAAGCGCCTCAAATTACTTGCTATGTAACTGCCTTATCTGTCCAACTACAGAATTCCTTCCCTAAAACCTTTGGAAATTTTCAATAAACTCATTGTGGCAGATTTCAATTTGTGACAGGTTTGTATTCTGGGAGGAGCCAACATAAATCAAACATTGATGAAATTTTGATCATTTCATATATTTCATCTCTTTAATTTGCATCACATCCTATGAGGATGGTAATATTAACTAAATGTTTAGACGAGGAACTCTATTCTAGAAGTCAAGAGCTTGCCTGAACTATCTCCCAAGCAGAAAAACTTCATTTCAATCTTGATGTCTTGTACCTCCCAGACTGCTATCCTCTCTGGAAGAAAGGGAGAAGCTCCAGGTCCTGAAGCCTGAGAGAAACAAAAAAACCATCGCCTCTCAGAAATCCCTACTGAAGGAGAAGAGAGAAGTTCATAAAGAAATGCAATATGCCAGAATGCTCTCCAAGAGTCCGATAACTGTGGTGCTGAACAGATTAAACATTCATCCACTCTATCCAAAGAGGCAGTGAATGAAGTCAACTAGAAGAAAGAGAAAAATCTCTCATTTCTTATTGTCACCTACCCATCATTCTTTTTTTTCTCAGTTCATTTTCCATAAGGACTCAGTCTGTTATATTTCAAATATGAATTCACTGGACAGAACCTCTGTTCCCTTTTTCCCTGGTGCTGAACACATTACTAAGACAGGAAATGAGAGTTAGCAAATAACAACTCTAATCTCGCATCAGGGGAAATTTCTTTCTAGCAGGAGACCGTGATTGACTTATAACTTGACAGCTATGGTAACCTCTGACATTCTTACTTTCATTGGATAATTTGAAAAGTCCCTTTTCTTTCAACAGTATATCTCTGGGCATGTTGTTTGGTGCTTCTTCCCTTTGCTAGTTGTGAGTTTAATTCAGATGAAACAGCATTTTCAGAAACCTCTTTCCAATTAATTTTTAAATTAATGAACATTTCTAATCAAATACACAATGTTTTTATCTGCAAGCATTAGCCAGTGCATTCAACTGAAGCAATAAATAGATAGGCTATATTTTTCAGTCTCTACAAATGCAATTGTTCAAAGAAATCCGGAAAATCTTTACATTTTTTCCTTTACATCCAAGTTAGTGGGTAATTATAGAAAATATTTTAGTAGCTAAAAGTTGACCCTTTTGTTGCATACACTGACTAGAAAAAAATCCTTAGTTTTTGCAAATAGAAATAGGTCCATTTTTAATATCAAGGTTATTCATTATTTTCTTCTTGAAATAGTGAAGTTAAAGGCCCACTTCTTGATGGTGCTTTTTCCTTTTCTCTGTTTTTCAGTTGTACCACCAGCTAAAAGTTTAACTGAAAACAGGTCACCCAGAAACCATGAGGAGCATTTAGCCTCATGTGAAGGAGGCCAGCACAAATATCCAGTGTTTATTCCTAGTCACAGCTTTTTTGGAGCTCATATTTGAAGCCAGAAATGAAAGGTGGGAGTATACAAATACAAGAAGAAGAAGAAAACAAAGAGGAAGGTCAGATTTGTCCATTGATACTACATGACTTGCTTCATTTCATTAAGAAAAATTTAGAATCCAGTCTGAAATGAGTAATGAAAAGGGTCTCACTTTACAATTCTACATTTACTGTGGTCTTAGTTGTAATGAACTTTCAAGCCTCTGAGAAATATTTTATAAAATATCCAATATATACCTTAATCACTATACATTTTTATTTCACCCCAAATAATAAATTAATATGCAATTTTAATCTAATATATAAAGTTTTATCTACTTAGATTTTTTAGTATTATGCATCTAAACCTTTTAATTCTTACATTTTCATGTAACTTATATTTGGATTACTTAGAAGGAGAAGAGAAGAATGTGGGGAGAAGGGTAAATGGGTAACACAAAAAATGGAATTAACAAGTAACATGTCCTAAAACATACCAGAGGAAATTTGTCAGAAAAGGAGAGAAGAGAAGGGAGAGGAAGAAAAATAAAGGAAGTTTGTATTCATCAACACCCTGTCACTTCTTGTTTTGATACCTTTTCATTCTGTCCTTGGCCTGGAGATTACTTCCTAGAGGTTTATTCCTTAATTTGACATTTTGTACTAGCCCTAATCAACCAAACCTGCCTGTCTTTTTTAACCAGGTTTTCATAGTCAACACTATTATCTCTGCTCATTGGCATCAACCCCATCAGTTCTCTCATTTTTTGAAATGAGATATGAATATGGACTATGGTGAGTGGACTGGTAAGGCCTCATCCTTATTTCTCAAGTTACATACACCCAATTCAAGAGCAGAATAGGATGGACAACGTCATAGTATGACAAAGAACTGTAAAAATGCCATGGTTGTGATCACTATTATTAAATATGGATAATATTAATATCTCATAGGAGAAGCTACTATGTTAAGTATTTCATGTCAGGATGAAGGAAAAGACAGAGACTTAGAAGGCTGTAGGACCTAGAAGAAGATAATGAGATTAGCAAGATGCAGTTATGGAAGCAATCATTTATTATTTCAGTGACAAAATTATTCCTATTTCCCAAACCAAACACTAATTCATTTTAATCTTCTAGTTGGTATATACTTAATAAATTTCCCTTTAAATGAGAGACATGCATTTATGATATATAGCATATGCATATACATATATGTTTATATATGTGTATATATATAATCTCACTGTATATGTACCCTTTATTTGAAACAGCAATTTATATAGCTGCATAAAGTGAAAGAAACACCTGGGAAGTATTAAGAAAGGAAAGAGGTCTATTCTCTCCATTTCCAAAAGAATTAGAAATATTTTAATTATTGAAGTACTTAGATATTTCAGTAGTACTTAGATATTTCAGTAGTAAGAATAGAAGATGCCATACTAGGTTGAAAAAAAGAGATGAGGGTAAAGCAGCCGATGAGAATATGCCTTAAACATTGAGCACAGCTCCTTCGTCATTAAAATCTGTGAGTTTTTATGTCCTCAGTAAGACACGGACAATGGTTTCCAATTCTTAGAATATGAAGACTGTTTCCCATACAGGAAGCTGGTGACTCAAATATTTGAAAGGTGCTTCTAAACTTTTTCCCATTTCAGAATCTACAGCACTTTCCCTCTTGAACATTAATATTTGGATCTTACGCATGCTTATTCTCTATGGATACTTTATCTGAGTATCATTTTCAGTGTCTCTACAGATTCATTTATAATGCTCATATATAATTTTTATAGACTGGATAAAGGCAACACTACTAATTCTCAGCTCACAGACTGAGTTGGAGAGATGTGGCCCCTCTCAGCTGCAAGAATGTACCTGGGGCATGTGATGTCCTGCAGAGATACTGCCGTGGAGCTGCTGGGTGACAAAGGGTAACTAGGACTTCTTGACAGTGCTTTCATTATGTGGCTACACTGGCATGTCTACTTTCTTCAAAAGAAGATGGTACTTAGTTAGGTTTCTTATACAAAATATGCAAAAAAGCCTGAGACGCTGAAGTGGAACAGCTTTTAATTTTAAAAACTAGTCTTTTTACATTTAATTTTGTGAATGTGTACTAGAAGGTTCCCAGCTTATTTTCTGCATGTGGATGTCCAGCTTCACCAGCTTTTACTGAAGATTTGATCCTTTTCCCTAGTGAATGTTCTTGGCTCTCTTGTCAAATGTTAGCTGGCTTTATATTATTTCTGAACTCTCAATTCTATTCCTTAGTCTATGTGTGTATTTTTATGCTGCTGCTATACTGCAATTACTGTAGCTTTTTAGTCAAAGTCACAGAAGAAACTTCCTCGACATCAATCTGGCCAGTAATTTTTTTTGAAACAACACTAAAACTACAAACATTAAAATCAAAAGTAACAAGCAGCAGTGTATAAAAATAAGAAGTTTCTAGACATAAAAGACATCACCAAAAGAATGAAAGACAACCTATGGGATGGGAGAAAAAAACTGAAAACTATATATCAGATAAGGGGTCAGAACTTATGCAACTCAATAACAGAAAAAAAATCCAATTAAATAATGAACACAAGAACTAAATAGACATTTTTCCAAAGAAGATACAAATGATCAATAGGCACATTCAAATATGTTCAATATTACTAATTATCAGGGAAATGCAAATCAAAACCACAATGAGATATTACCTCACACTCGTTAGAATAGACTTCACCTAGACAAGAAGAGATCACAAGTATTGATAAGGATGTAGAGAAAGGGAACCCATCTGTACGGTTGATGAAAATGTAAACTGGCATAGCCATAAAGGAAAACAACAAGAAGGTTCCTCAAAAATATAAAAGTCATATGATCCAGCAATTCCACTTAGGAGTGTATATTCAAAGTACATGCAAACAGAATCTCAAAAAGATGCATGCCCTCCTAGTATTAGCAGCATTATTCACAGTACCCAAAATATGAAAACAACCTAAATATCTGTGAACAGAAAAATGGATAAAGAAGACATGGCATACACACAGAATGGAATATTAATTTACTACGAATATAAGGAAATCCTGCCATTTTATAGTGATATAGATGGACCTTATGGGTCTTATGCTTAGTGAAATAAGTCAGAGAAAGATCCATCACTCGATATCACTTATGCGTAGAATCTGAAAGAGCTGAACTCATGAAAACAGAATACAATGGTGACTATCAGAGGTTGAAGGAGAAAATTTCAGGGTACAAACTTGGAAACAGTGTATAAATAAGACCTAGAGATCTAATGCAGAGCATAGTGATTATGAGCAATGCTGCATTATGTACCTCAAAACTGTTCAGACGAGATCTTCGTTGTTCCTATCACATAAAAGAAATAATTGCGTGGTGTGACAAAGGGTTTAAGTAACACTTGGGTGACAATCACACTGTGATTTATAAATGTATTACGTACACATGTTGCATTCCTTAAACTTAGACACTGTTATATTCAATTATATAATAAAAGATCTTGTAAATATTTTTATATTTTTCTATAATTTGACACTAGAAAAGCTATGACTTAAAGAATCACAAGCTCCTCAAATGGGTGATTAATGATTGTAAAAGAAACACTTCTGAAATTTTTAAAAAATACAAAGCTTTTTTCCCCTAAGATAGGCTTAAAATGTAATTCTGAATAGAGAGTGAAAGGTAGACTGGTGACTATATGCACAGCATGTCTATGACTCCATAGGATTTCTAATTTCTGACTCCAGGGTATCTTATTGGAATATTCCCGGTCATTTTTCATTAGTATATTTAAAGGAAAAGTACAGGCAGGAATAAAGTGAGTAGGCAGACAGGCAGGAAGAAGGAGAAGGAAGAAAGATTTTCTTTCATTTTATTGTATTTGTTCCCAATGGTTGCCCATCGCCCCCTCACACCCCAGCCCACCCCACCCCAGGAACTTGAACCCAAGGGTATGTGGACTGCATCCTTTGGAGGCAATAGACCTAACTGCTGCTTCACCAGGGTGTGCCTGGAGTATGCTTTTTAGTATACAATTCTCTTATTGCAAAAAAGAAAGGGCAAAGAAAAATTCAGTTCAGATATACTAAGACAAGAACCTGTACTTTTCTGGGCAAGCTGGGAGTAGAAGGAGTTTTCTAATTCTTGGCATATTAGAACATACTTTTGCTAGCTTTCATATCTACTTATTAAAATTTAGCTTGTTCTTCTGGAGAAAAGGTACACTGGGCTTATGACTGAGTATGTCACCAAGCACCTGGCAAAGTATAAAATCTATCAATGCCTGACAAAGTCACAGAGGTTCATGTGGAGCCAGAAGACACAGAAATTAAAACACAGCATGATCTCTAGGTGGCACCATTGGGTAGCAGTCAACACGTGTTTTGGGGTCTTACTGCAGTCTTTGACATCACTGATACAATATCAAACATCCACATACTGATATAGAACTGGTATTGGCTTCAAGAGCAGCTATTGCAAATTGTAAACAATATCTATGTAAAGAATGTTTTATGCTTCAAAATGTTGTTCCTATAAGAAGAAATAGAAAATAGTTCATGGAGCCCATTTTTTTGCTAATCATTCCCACATTGCGAAGCAGAATTTTCAGTCTTCCTAGCTTCATTATGTTCCCCAACTCCAAAGGAAGATTTTGAGCAGTTATTGGGCACTGTGACTCTACACACTTAAAAAGGGTGCAGTCATGTTGATGCCAAGCTAGGTGGAGGCATAATGCAGTCATGAAAATCCATCTGAATTTAAACCACAGAAGTGAGAAGGCATCAACAAGTTTCATCTGTCTTGTTTTCACTGCAGGATGTTTTTAGATGTGCCACCCATACTGTTCATTTTTTTTCCTCATTTAAAGGTCTCTAAGGTGAGACAGAAAACTCTTTTGGTATGATTTTTCACACTCTTAGATTCAATCCTTTTCATTCATTTAATTATTTTTAAAAGCCTTAGAGCATTTCCGATGTACCAGTTCTGATTGTGGGGGAGACCAACCTTCACTTACTCACTTAACAAGTAGTCTTACCTACTTTTGTACCAAACACTGTCTCAGATGCTGGTATAGAACCGTTAAGAAAAATCTCGCCCTTCTGGAACACTTCTTTCAAACAGGAGAGAAAACAAGACGAGTAAAACACATAATAGTGATAAAGAACACTGGGAATGGTGTTGAAAATATGACAGGACTGTCAGGAAAGGACTCAGTACAAAGATTACCTATGTGAAAAGATCAGAAGGAGGTATATATGTGAATCGTGTGACTTATTGAGGGAAAAGTTATTCCAGACAAAGGGAGCAACTATTACAACTCTGAAACAGGATCCTGTATTTTCAAGAGATTATAAGGAGAATGATGTGGCTGGATAGGTGAGAAAAGAGGGGAGCAGTACCGTGGGATGTTAGAGAGGTAACCAGGGTCCAGAGAGGTAGGGCTACCCAGGCTGAAAGGTGACTGACATTTACTGCAAGTATTTGATCAGAAGCATGACATAATTTGACCTGTGTTTTAGGGAAACTGTTTTGGTTTGAGTGTAAAGAATAGATTAGAGAGGAAATGGCAGAAACAGAGAAGTAAAGCAAAAGATGATGTTAGTTTATCATACGATATTTAGGGATATCATTTGAAGATTAAGCTGACTGAATTTGCTACTGAATAATGTGTAGAGAATGAGAAAGGATAGGAGTGAAGAAGGACTCCAAGTGGTGGGCCTAAGCAACTGGAAGGAGTCATTCTTCCATCCACTCAACAAGTATTTATTGAGCTCTTTCTATCTGCTGAGCACAGCCTGGGCATTTCAAACACATCAGCGACTAAAATAAACAGATTCCCACCATCTAGGAGATTGTAAGTAGAAAAGACAGAAAATAAACTATGGTCATATTAAATACTACCCAATGTGTTAGAAGGTAATGTTTTGTATGGAAAAAAATTCAAGAATAGAGTATCTGGAATCAGGAGGACTTGGGTAAAAAGTGGTGCTTGAGTAAGGATGCCAACTTTCATTATGCAGTTCATATTTGAACCAAAAAAACTGAAACACAGAATCTCTATTTATGTGTCATCAAGTAAAAGAGTATTTCAAACAGATGGAAATGCAGGTGTAAAGGCTAAAAGCAAGAGAATGTTTGATGTGTTTCGGGATCATTTAGGAAGGCAGTTTGTCTGAGTGAGCTAACAAGTGCAAGAATAGGCATGAGCACTGAAGGCAATGGGAGCTCACTATGAGGGTTGGGGTTTCACTAAGTTCTGAAGCCAGAATGGACATGATTCATTTAGAATCACTCTTGCTGCTATATTGAAATCAGACTGTAGGCTTTAGGTCAGCAATTTTTAAACACGTGTGTGGTAGTTGTGGCTCCACCAAGAATGTAGGCAGTGGAATTAATGTGAAATGTTCATATTCTGGAAACATTTGGAAGGTAAATACAAGAGGCTCTCCTGATGAATTATAGGCAATGTGAGAAAAAGATGACTTCAGGGTTATGTTTGTCTTTTATTTGCATGAACATTTCAAAGAATGAAGTTGTCATTACCTGAGGTGGAGAAGGCTGTGCATTAAGATACTGAGTTTGCTATGTTCGTTAAAATCTACATAAAGCTGTTGAGTGGGTAGGCCAGATGAGTCAGGAGTAGAGAAAGATATTTAAGATGAAATTATAAATTTGAGAGTTATCTTTTTATAGAAGCAATTTAAAGCCATGAGATTAGATGAGATCACCAAAGGAGTGACTGTATATAGAAAAGAGGGTTTTGAACTGATACCTGAGATATTCCAACATTACGTGTTAAAAGAGGAGGATTTACCCTCAAGAGAGGGAGCAACCAGAAAGCAAAGAGCAAAACCAGCTGAGTGTGTTCTTTAGAAACCAAGTTAACAGAAAACGAAGGAATAAAAGCATCAACAGTGTCAAATAGTACAGTAGACACTGAGGACTGACCATTAGATTTGGCAAAGTCACTGGTAACCTTGACAGGAAAAATTTCTGTGTTGTAGCAGAGATGAAAAGCTAGTGTGAAAGAGCTTAAGAGGCAATGAGAGAAGAAATCAGAGACAGAATGAATTGGAGTTTTGCTGCAAAGTGGAACAATGAGAAAGGACAAGAGTAATGAGGGAATAGAAATAGAAGGAAGAGAAGTCTTTTTTTAAGATGGGAAAATGACTTCAGATTTGTATGCCTATATGAACAAGCCAGTAGACAATGAAACATTGTTAATAAATGAAAGAAAAGGTATGATTTCTGGAATAATGTCCTCAATTAGGCAAAAGGAAATTTGAGAGCGTGCACAAGTGAAAGGATTTGCTGTAGATAGGATAGCTCATTTCATGCAACTGGTAGGGAAGAAAAGAACATTGGTACGAATATTGATAGGAGGACAGAGATTATGGTGGGAGTCTGTGAAATTTCTTCTGTTTAAATTTTCTTAGTGAAGCAAAGTCACCAGCTGATGGGAAGAGAATGTTGGGAATTTGAAGATCAGGGAGTAAATTTTGAAATAATCATCTAAGCAAGTTTGAGAACATATCAGTTTTTAGGTACAACTTAGACTTCATTCATGATTTTAGAATGAGTCAGCATAGCTCTTTGGTAGACACTTGGATTCGGTCAGAAGTTTTAACAAGCATGTATAATGAAAGAATGTATGCAAGGAATTGTTTGCAGTGACTAAACATGGAGTTTAAGTTACTTAAGGAGTGAGAGAACTCATAAAGGGGATGAGGGACAGCAAAAATATTAGTAAACAGTGGACTAAAGGAGTGTTATAATTGGGTACCATATATGGAATAAACTCTAGAGGTTGAAGGATTGTTTAAAGAGGATTGGATACATGAAAATGAGATTATGGAGGAATTACAATTACTGGTAATGACATATTCTCAGGTATCACTTTTAGAGTGGATATAATTGCCATTATCTAAGATGGAGATGACTATGTAAGGGGCCAGATGTGGACAGATGCTTAGGAGTTTTATTTTGGACACATTAAATTTGAAATATCTATCAGGAACCTCAGTGATAATATAAGTTTGAGCTTCGAGGAGAAGTTATAAGTTTGGGAGTCATCAACACATAGTTGAAACCACAGCCCTGGATGAGCTCACATGTAAACTTACTACAAAAGAATTCAATATCTGTTATAATCAACATACTACTATGTTTTATAGTGCTTTAGAGTCAGAGTGCCTAAGTTGAATCTGGGCTCTGACCCTTCTGACATGTAAAACCTTGGATGAGTTTTTAGCCTCAGTTTGACAAAATGAGATACTATCTGTCTTGCCAGAGTTGTATGAGAAATGATAAAACAAACCATGTAAATTACTTCATGTATTACATGACACAGAGTGAGCTCTTAATAAATATTGGATAGTATGATTGCGGTCAATACAGAGAAGACTCTGGGAAATATAAAATGAGATCATTGTTTTCTTCTAAGAAAAGTAGGAATCCTTAAAAAAAAAACAAGAAAAAAAAAACAAGCACCAAATTATAAAAAAGGGTCTGAATTTCACAGCACAGACATAAATAAATCTCATACACATGAAATGACTTCCTTTTAAGGAATCAAGATTTCTAATGAGAAAACTTTTCTAAATGTTCTTTTATGGGCAAGCAGATAGCTTCCTTGAAAGATAGGATACTTTGGGTTTTTATAATCTGATAAGTAGTTTACACTTAGATCTAATAATAATAGAAGTTTACACTTAGGTCTAATAATAACACTACAAACCTGAATTAACTTTCTCGAGATTAGGATGATAAATATATAATATATATATCTTATAACATTTAATTGCACAGCCTTCATAGTATGGAACATATTTTAATAGCAAAAAGTGGAATTCTGGGCCACTTGTATATTAAAAATTGGAATTACTAAAATGACCTATTTTCACATCTGAGCCCATTAATGGGAGATGTTTTGCATGAATATTACACATGCCTGTCTCTCTGGTACTTATTGACATTTAATGAATAAAGGAAATTGAACTTTTTAATTGTGAGACTCTCCTGAGATTACTGGGCATGAAAGTGTATCTAAAGTGTTCATTTCCTTATATTTCTTCATGAGCCAGAGATTTGAGCTAAAAATAAAACCTCTGGAATGGAATTAAAAAAGTGTTGTCATTGCAAAAGGTCTTTCCACGTTACTTTAGAAATCTCAGTCATAAAATGCTTTAAGGGGACTTTCCGAAACTCAGCTGCCTAGTTTATAATAAATGCTCCGCAATTTGGGGGAGTTTTTTTTTTTTAACACCTCTTATCAATAAATTACTATGTGATAAACACAAATGTGGTTATCACAAGAAGTGGTTTCATCCAACACCAGCCAAGAAATCTGATAGATCTAAACTAAGACTTCAGGAAACAGACATCCTTAGAAGTCCCCCTTCTGTCTCAGACAAGTCCTTTCCTTGCTGTCCTTGAGATTATTGCAGGCCAAAAAAAAAAAAAAAAAAAGCAAGTATGCCACATGGGAAAGTAACATACAAAACAATTAGTAACATTTGGCTCCTTAGATTGAACCTGAAAGCCCTGAAGTTCCAATGAGCAGATTTTTGATGTGGGATATGGGGGTCAGGGGAATGGGCTGGAGAGAAGGAAAGTTTCCATGGCAACCCAATGTCTGGGAGGGCACACCTGGCTCAAGAGCCCCAGAAGGTGGTCCTGAGCCATAGATGTGACAGACAGGAAACTGGTAGGACTACTTACTACTATGCTGGGTTAACTATGGCAGCCCTGACTGACCAATCGCTCTGGGAACCTTATCTGATCTTATCATGAACTGTTTTTCCATCCATAAAATGAAAGTGGTAAAATCTGCCTGATCTATGTTCTGAGGAACATTGTGAGGATAAACATGTTAATATAAACTTGTATACTTGGAACCTTTCTCAGGAAGTGAATTCAAGGAATGAGTAGAGTTAATTATTATTGTAAATTGAGCAAGTTAGGAAAAAGATTGCAATAATTTAGAAGTTAATCTTTATCTTGCGTAAGCACTAAGAAGTTCTCTTATTTGTAAGGGTAAAAATTACCTGTGTATTAAGTGAAGCTTAGGTACAATATTTG
This sequence comes from Solenodon paradoxus, assembly GCA_004363575.1. Lineage (NCBI taxonomy): Eukaryota > Metazoa > Chordata > Mammalia > Eulipotyphla > Solenodontidae > Solenodon > Solenodon paradoxus. Next base: position 572,898 of record RJWH01000072.1, on the reverse strand, counting down.
AAAGTGTGAGTTGACAATCAAATACATAATTTACACAAAAATATTCTATAAGCTAAATTCTCCTACGCACAAATAAGTTATTATCATTTAGTACTATTGGAATCCTTTATCCTGATCTGGAAAAAATATTTTTAAGTTCCAAAAAGCAAATTTTTTTGAATCCTAGAAAAGAAACTGTATACATATACCTTTAAGGAGTGATATAAAATTAGAGAAAAGTGTGCTTTTAAAAGTTCTTTTGCATATAAATGTATTTTCAAAACACTCATTTAAACAAATATAACACAAGTTTCATCAATTTTCGTATTTTATTTTCATTTACATTTAAAGATATTCTGTGTCTTAATTCTAAATACATTTCAGCTGCCAGAAAAGTGTATTCGTATCCTGAGGTCATAGGCAAGAAACAGCTGAGAGCTGCCATTCCTGTCATCACAAGATAAAGGAGAGTTCTGTTTCCTTCAGCCCATTTAACCCAGGCACATTTGAAAACTCAAAAGCAAGCCTGGAAGATAGTAATAGAATAAACTTTCAGCCATCTCAAAACTACTCGACTTTAATAGACTGTGAAAGTCATTCTAAGTCCTTGAAACAGTTACCCTGCCTAGGTTCTGGAAGCATGCTCACGAGCCAGCAATCCAGAGATCATGCGCCCTTGTTGCCAAGTCACTACCCCAAAGTAGGCCAAAGTTATTTCCCTGCAGACTCCGAGGTAAACCTCCTTGCAGCCTAAAAGCCTTCCCTCAGTGCAAAGATCTTGGCAGCGTAGCAAGGAAAACTTCCCAAAGTCAGAGAAGCAAAAAAAAAAAAAAAAAAAAAAAAACACAAGCAAAAAGATGAGCCTGTTGTTGGGAAAACACGTGACTTGTGCACATTGTGTAGTATTGAATGATCTCCGTAATATAACCAGAACAAAATCTCAGGGAGCTGGGAAGCCTCCAGGGGAGGAGGCCACTGCTGCAGTCACCCTTTTACAAAAACCAGTCAGTGCACTTGGATGGGCTAACCCAGAGGTCACCAAGCAAATGCTCAGATATTTTGGTCTTGTCTAACCCTACTGACCTCTTGGAAGAAATCAGGCCTTGAACAGGAATGGAGAATTTCCATCCCCAAACCCAGGCAGGTCCTAGTAACACTGCAATCACCAGTGATTCAGAAGGGTACTGGGTTTCCTCTGGTAGCATTTCCTGAAGGCTTGGGGCCAACTGCAAAATCCTGAACAGGGAAAAACTGATTCTAGTGACAGATTGGCACAGCACCCTATCTTTAGCAAGGTGCATATAAAAACCAGCTAGAAACCTGAAGGACACAAATTCCATAATCTTCTTTTGAGGTTTATTATGATATTTTCTTTTCCAGCAGTCAGAAAGACCTATTTTATTTCTAAGTGGGGAAATCATCTGTTGATTAAAGTCTATGTGTCCTTATTTTATTTGTCACTAGCAAGAAAAACTATTTAGGATTTTTTTTAAATAAAAGTCTTCATGTATTAAATAGAACAAAAAAAAATGAATAAATGAAAAGTACTTTGACCTTTCCTCATAAGGCCCTCTACTTCTTGTCAAAAAAGGTAAGGATGATCCAGCCAACCATGTTTTTGAAACGGACACTACAGTCCTTTCTTAGAAACTCTTGGTGCCTATTATCCAAGTAAAGGCCTTAAGGATACTGGGGAAGTATAAGTTAATATCTGTGCAAACCTAACAACACTAACAGAAAGATAAAAACAAATTCTGAAAACATACATTTTAATGATTGTTTAATAGTGTCATTTAATATATTAAAAATAGTGAATTGTACATAATAGTCATTTAATTATTAAGGTGATATGTCAGGACACAGTGTCTGCTCAAAATTTGCAAACTGAAAGGCAAAACTGATGGGAGATTCAAAAAGTAATCCTTCCAGAATATTGACAATATTATAAATGATTTACTTTCTCACAGGCAGCACGAGCAACCCGTGATAATATTCTACAGATATACAAAAGGAGCAGCAATCTTCACTTATTCTTTCAGTATTGGTTTTTATTGATCTATTTTATCTCAGCATGATACCAATCATGTCTTTCATATAACCATGTGCACATGTGGAACTTGGCTAGTGTTTTCAAACTTAAACCAGTGTGAATTTTTATCCCCCCATAAAATGGGTTCTCCTGTGCGGTTCTGCATTATATCCCAATGGAATGGAGTTTGGGTATCATCTCAAGAAAGATGATAGAATGCTTGGGAATGTTCACAAAAACAAGAGAAAGAAGTAGAAGTCCCACTTTTACCACCTACACTTTGACCCTGATTCCAACAGAAGGAAAGCGAATTTTAGACTGATGACTCCATGGCTCCCTCCATGAGAAAGCTGTCTGGAGTGGAGGGGGTTCAAACCAGGGCAGCTTTGGAGGGTTTCTGAGAGGAGACTGGCACTCTGAAGTTTCGGTAACCTGGGGTGGGCTTGGCAGCAGACAAGTGCAATACATTCGTCATCAGAGAGCAATGCCGAAGGAGCAATGCCATCAAGCTCTTCCTTCCACCCTTTTTATTTCTGTGAGTGAAAGGACTTCTGGATTTCCCAGCTAGCCCAGCGGCACCAGGCATCACTTGGGGCTGAATGGGAAGCTTGATATAGGTATAAAATAGCCCAGTAGCTAACAGTCACTTCTCTAGTCAGAGACCAGATAAACCTCAAGACCTGGACCATTCTGCTGTCAAGACAAGGGCTAAAGTAAGAAGAGTGGGCAGAGGAGTATTGACAGAGCCAGAACTAGAGGCTCACCAGTCACATTGCCAGCATCCGTGCCAGAGGCCGCCAAGAGCAGTCAAGGGGACCCAGTGAGGAAACCACAGGAGACAAAGAAAAGGACAAATGTGTCCAAGCACCCCCAACCCCCACCCTATCTTCCCCACAACCATAAGGTCACACACAAGTTCTCTCATCTTATGAAACAAGACGACAGAAGATAATCTAAAAATTAAGATTTAAGAAAAACAACTAAATCACCTAAAGGGAAAGCATTACTTTATTTAGACTAGCCTAGATGAGCAAATTGGATTAATTCAGTGTGCCCTTCTATGTCCGTCACCACCGCCCCCTGAGCCCCCACTCTCTAGTGGAGAATAGTTATTAGGTGGTTCAATGAGCTATAGGAAATTTTTTAAAAACCACATTTTCTTTGCCCATTTGTATGCAGAGTGTGTAGATTTATCAGACCACTACACACAGAGATGCCCAAATATGCTAAAATGGAAAGTGAAAACATTGGCCTAAAAATCTTTTTGAAACAATGAGACTAAAAGATCTATTGAAATTGTGGATGATGCTTGGGGCTGTAAAAAGAAAGGGACTGTGAAGAAACAGACATGAGTTCAAGTCCAAGACAAATCTTTTTACCTATCCAGCCTTTCTGAGACTCAGATTTCTTCTTAGTTTACTGTAAAATGGAAGTAGCTTCTATCTTTTTCAGAATTAACTGACATATAAAGTAGTTGTACCTTGAAAAGTTTCAAAAAAAAAACAAAAAACTGAAAGCATAGAGGTCTTGGGTTAGATTTCCAATGCCACGGATTTTCAGAAGATATCTCCTGAGCACCTCAGCGTGGGTTATGTTGACTAATTACTTCTCCATTTTGGTGAACAAGTGATACTGTTTTAGAAAAACAATGGGTTTTGTTGTTGCTTTTTACTGAAGGAATATTGCAATATAATATTATACAGGTTTACATTATCATCAACCAATACCTGTATATATATATATATACTAAGTTGAGTTCACCGCCAACTATCCAAATCTATCCTCCACCTTATAATTGACCCTTTTCCCTGACTTGGCCACCTACCTTATCCTGGTAATCACACATTTTTCTTGTAGACTCAGTCTATTTTTGTTTGGTTTGGTTTGGTTTGTTTGGTTGGTTGGTTTCTCTTTATATACTATATAAATACTATATATGAATGAAATCGTACCTGGTTTGTCTTTCTTCTTCTGACTTAGCTCACTAGCATAATTCCCTTTAGGGTCATCATGTTGTTGCAGCTGGCAGATTTCATCTTTTGTAAGAGCCAAGTAATAATCCATTAAGTACATAACCACATCTTCTTTATCCCCTCCTCTGTCAATGGGCATTTAGATTGTTGCCATCTCTTGGCTATTGTAAATTATGCTGCAACAAACATGGTGGCATAATGTTGTTTTTTTTTTTTTCTTTTTCTAAGCATATGGTTTCCTTTAAAATAACTTTTTATTCACCACACCAATGTAGGTATCTTTGAGCATTCAATGATTTAGTTGGATGCTTCTCACCATAACCAAAGGAATAGGGATCTTAAAATCCTAGGAGGACCAAGCAGGAATAAATGTCACAGTAATTGTGGACTCTGGATGTATAGATATATGTTTTTATGAATCATCTATCCCAGCTTGAACTATAAACATTTTTTTTTTTTTACTGGAAAATAAAAGTTCAGGAGATTTGGAGCTTAAAAGCTGCCCAGACGCATTAAGGATTTACTTCACATTTATCTTTCATAGGAAGTAACACATTCATGTTCTTCAGGAGCCCAGATGCTGATGGAAAATTGGGGTCACAAAGTAAGACTGTGAAGATAGAGGGAAGAGAACTTAATCTTCAAGATTCTCAAGAAAAATACAGAATGTGGAAAGTCCAGGCTTTGGGCTGAAAAATATGCTCAAAGCTCAGGAAATCTGGAAGAAGCTGATCTTCCTTTTACATGACCTGTCTCTTTCCACCCACCTTGAGGACATGCTCCTGTATTTGCTTTTTATTTCTTTACCAAAAGCTATTTCCTTTAATGAACTAACAATATGTGATTGGCTATCATTCACCCAAGGTTGCCAAGAAAATAATTTGCATGTCTATTAAAGAAAGATATCTATGAGAATTCACACTTTTTTTAGAGAAAAATATTTTGCAATCACTTTTTTTGAAAAAAAGATAATTTTGATGCTTTTAAAAATCAATTTAAAAGACACCGTATCACATTTATTGACGAGCACAAAATGATTTCTATAGGAGACTGCATAGAAAATCTTGTCTTATAAGTTATTGTGTAGAGAAAAAAAGAAAAAAGACATACTGTTTCCCTTATGAGGATTGCATCTCTGAAATCTGGGACTTGTTAAATCAGTTATGGCCTCTATTTAATAAGTAATGACATCTTTCATCTTGATATAACCTTTTTTGGTGTCATAAATAGAAGGTCATTTTAATTCCCTATTCTATTTTGATAATTCTAAACAAAAATGATCATTTCTCTGTTATACATTAATATTTCGGTGAACATATGTTTTATTTGAACTTAGTCCCTGTGACTATTATTATCTTTTAAAAAAATCATAGACCTGAAAAAAAACCAATTAGTTTTACCAGGATAATTTTTTCCATTATAGTCATAAAGCTTTTGTATAAAATCAAGTTGCCAGCATTACCAGTGATTTATTTGATTTGCAGTTTAATAATGTGATCCCCAGAAGATCATACAATTTTCTAGAAACTTGGGTGCAAAAACTCTGAGGTATAATCAAATATAGCTCCAAGTACTATACTAATTTTCATCTACTTCTTAATAGAGTGAAAACTCACAGTTGTTTGAAATAGGATAACAGCAGGGTATTTCACTAATTATAATCAAATAATGATCTTCAGCTCAGGGAGTTAACTAAGGAACAGTCATACTCCATCACAGCCCACAGCACCCTCTGCTATACCTACCTTCTTGAGTATATCTCCACAGAGGATGATATCCTTAGCCCCCATGATCCAACAATTGCACAGCACAGATTTTACATCCATTTTTTCTCTAAAACACATATTTTTCTTGCTAATGTGGACAACAGTCAAGCAGCCAGATAACTCAGGACTTTGAATACACTTCAAAATGCCTAAAACTACAACTACTATTACTTCAACACATCGTTACTTGAATAGGCTTGCATTTTATTACAGGTACTTCTATATATTTTCTCGAGGTTGGCAATTCACAGCTTCATATCTAAGTAGCGAAAATTGAAGTGTAAAAAGTAACCAAGACTTACAACATAATTTTGAAGCAAATAGTATTGTTTGTGGAATTCTTTCCCTCACTCCTCAGGGCTCAGTGTTTTATTTGTATTCTATTTTTATTGAAGTAGCATTTATTGATAACATTTCATAGGTTTCAGATTACATTACAATTTGACATCTGCATTAATGTGGCTCTTTGTTTTGTTTTCCTTTTTGTCAGTTATTCAAATAAGAATTTACTTCACATTTATCTTTCATAGGAAGTAACACATTCATGTTCTTCAGGAACAGTGTCTTACATGCCATTTCATTTCATCATCATTTTTGAACTGTTGGAAATGTATGATACAACCCTGGTTTGACTAAAAAGCTTAGTTTCCTATATATAATCTCTATATGTAGATAATTTAATTTGATGTTCTGCCTAAAATGCCAAATTGAGCCCTATAAATTTTTTAATTTACATCATATCAGGCAGTATTCACATGAAGTGAAATCTATAATGTATCTGAGTAATCACTTACCATTCATTTTTAAGAGATCACCACTACCTACTAGTTATGAGTCTGGGAATCTATGACTTTGTCAAACCCTCTCATCCAGAAGACAAGCATTGAATGTGACCTATAAGAGCTGAGATTTGGAAATCTTGCCTGGTTTAAATCCAATATTGTCTAGCAAATAACAAATCCTCAATAGATACGCATTATTTTACAGTAGCATTATTAGTATTCTCTTTTAGCCTTAATAGTTCACACCCATTGATTCAGGGTGTTTCACCTTCTTTGGACTCAACACTAGAAAATTCTTCCCATACCACTAATATTCACTTAGACAAACATTATTAAAATCCAATGCCCCTATTTACCAATGCTATAGGAGAGGGGTAAAAAATCAGTTAGCTTCAGATCTTGTTTTCAAGCAATTTGCTCTCTAGTAAGAACTATGGCATGGACATGAATAATAAATTGCAATATAATAAATGCTAATAAATGCCTTGAACTAAATGCCCCTAGGAAAGTGGTATCAAAGGGGTCCCTAGGCTCAAAACGTTAACCTTACCTGCTTCTTAGAAATGAAAATTCTCTGGAACCAGTCAATTCCTACTAAATCAGAAACCCTGGAGCTGGGTGCTGTCATGTGTATTGTAACAAGCGTTCCATATATTATAATAATGATTAAAATTGGGGAAGTGGTTCTATGAGAAAAAATAGGAAGGGATAGCATTTGATCCTAGAAATAGGTGTGATTTGGACACACAAATATGTCAACGGGAACAAAGAGTAAAGAAAATAATTTATGTGAGGAGTGGTTCACTTTAGCTTCAACATTGGTTATGTGAAGTGAAGGATTAAAAAGGGTGGGGAAAGTAGGTTAAGATTCAAATACAGAAGATCTGATTGTCCCACAAAGGAGGTTCATCTTGACCCTCTTTTGTCTTGGTCTTTGGCAAGGAATGGGAAGGGTTTTAAGCAAGGGAGGCTCATGGTCAGATAAATTTGGCAACAATGTAGATGAGAGATGGAGAGGGAGAGAGATTTTGAAGACTGAAGATTGTCACCATATTTTTATGAGATTTGCATAGATGCAAATTCAAGTACGTCTGTATTTAAACTCTCAGAATATTTGAAACCTCATGCTCAAATGATTTCGAGAGTTCTCACTCTATTCTAATACTATTGAACACTTATTGGGAGTCAAGTACATGCTAAATGTTCTCCATGCTTCATTTCATTTAATCCTCACAACCACCCAGTACCACTGAGTAAGTCATGCTGTCATCTTTATATTACAAATGAGGATGTTGAAGGCTTGACAGGTTATGCAAACTGGACAAGGTAAACAGCTATTATATAATGGAGTCCTAACTTAAATCTAGGTGGTCTAATTCTAGAAGTCAGACTCATCATTCATATGCTATAGTAAATGCAGCCACACTAACAAAAATTAGCTTAATCTTTTAAAATGTAAATGAACTTTCCTGAAAAGAGAATATATTAACAGGAATTTAAGATGCCTGGACTCTAGAAAAAAGACACAGGAACCTATGGGGAAAAAGTTAACAGCATAAGTTTTGGGGACAGGAGGCAGATGCGGGTTTAATGTCCCATCTACTTTTATTAACTTCTGTTATGAATAAGGTTCACATGTCCTCTTCATCTGTAAAACTGAATTAGATGATATTTTATATGCAATGCCTAGCACAGACTATAACATATAGTAAGTGCTCAACAAATGAAAAAAAATGAAGGGAAGACATTTTAATTTTATTCATGACTATCTCAGAAATTTTATGAACAGATTGCCTAAGCAAAACAAGGGCTGTTGGAATATTCATGCTTCAGGGTAAACTCATCTAAATAAAATCAAACAAGCTAGAGGGAGTGTTTCATGAACCAGAAAAGATTAGAGGCTTCTAGTCTTAACTTACCTGCTGTTAACTCACTCTGGAGACTTATTTAAAGTGCTACTTAAGAGTCATAATGCAGTCCTTAAAACCTCTTACTTGAGTCCTGTATGCCAGGACCAGGCAGTGTCCTCTGGATGCAAAAGGAGTTAGAATTGCCCCTGCTCCAGCTTTACCAGACCAAGATTTTTTTTTCAATGATAAAATGGGTGGGTAGAAGGTGAGAAAGATTTTAATGACTGATTTAATCATTTTGATTTTAAAATTCCAATTATTTTAACTTTATTCTGCCAAATGTCTCTGCTAGCATATCAATGAAATAAGTCAAAATAAGACAAAGTTTACCCAGTTAGTTTTAATTTTTCTTAGGTCTAGTCAGATTTAGATCTGTATGATAGGAGCAGATCAGATATGCTTACCTAGTAGTAATTTCCTGTTGGTGGTTCAGTTAAGATTATGTCGTGTTTTCGCATCATCTCATTGACAATAAATAAATGTCAGCTTTTGTTCCAGTGTTGACAGTTTAGGAATGAGACAGAGCTGTCTGAAAACCAACCTGAGAAAATAGTTTTATTTTGTCATTACATCTTTTAATTCTTTAATTTTCCATTTTTTTCTATATATTTCCACTAGTGAAGCATCTGTTCAAATCTTTTGCCCATTTGAAAAAATAATCAGGTTTCTTTCTTTTTTCTTTTTTAAGGAAAGGTGGAGGCAGGATTGAAGGTTGGCAGAGACAGGCAGGCAGGAAGAGAGAAAAGGAGGAAGTACTTTATTATTTTATTTAACTGTTCACCTTGGTCATTCCTGCTGATCCCAGGACATGAACCTGGGACCTTGGGATGTTTGTAAATTGTGCCTAACACCTACTCCATCAGGGCACACCTTGTTTTCTAATTATTGAGTTATGAGCATTCTTTACCTATTCTGGATACCTGCACTTTTTTAGCTAGGTGTTTAACAAGTATTTTCTTTCAGAGTGTGACTTGCTTTTTATTTTCTTAACAATATCTTTTAACAAAGTTAAAAATATTGTGATGAACTCCAGTGCACTGATTCTTTATTTTATGATTCATATTTCTACATCCTTCGAATAAATCTTTCTTGTTAGCTTTAAAGATCAAGGTTAAGACACAAGAACATGAGGTACAATGTAATTTTCCATACACGTTTTTGATGTAAAGCACAGTAAAGTCCCGTATATGCCCACTTCTCTCCTCAATAAAACAAAAGACATTCCAGCGCTTACTGCGACCTGCTGAAATATGGCTACTGATACTATATTATGACTTGCTTCTAACACTCAATTCTATATCGCTGCTTCATTTAGACAGGCAAGGGATAAGGTTGGAGCCATGCAGGCTTATCTCTCAGATCTCTATCATTTTACAGAAGACTGGATTCCTGAAGAAATTCTCATCCTAGTAACCAACATGAAAGCTTCCCTTGCTGGCATTATAAGTTCAGATGGTGTGAGAAAGAATGGGCAGTATTTTCTAACTAGAAACTTCCTTGCTTTTCATCAGTTTGCTCACATCTGCAGAGTTTTATTTCTGTTCTTAAGAGGGCTCCCAAGTAGTAGGCTGTGTATGCACCCTGCTACAATGAGTCAAATTACTGAATAAGTCAAGCAGGATGCCAGGCCAGATGGATGGCACCTGGCCAGATTGAATTAGGGCCAAAATACCCTGGGGGCGGGGTGGTGTTGGTTGGTTGGTAAAGGCCTGCCTTATTCTTGGGGGTTAATGCATGCTTCTTGAGAAACCTTAACCTTTTTTTCTATAACGTGCATGACCTAGAAAATCTTCCATATGTATCCTTTAATGACAAGTTAAAAGCATAGCTGGTGGTAATAGGATTGATGAAATTGTAGAATCACACCACAAAGATTCCATAGGATGGTGGTAGAACAAGAAGCTTTATAAGTCAGAAGGTCCAAGTTCAAATTCCAGTTTAGCTCTTATGGCATTACGATCTGAGTTTAGGACTTACTTTCTAGTGCAAAATAAGGGTAAGAAGGAAATCTGCACCACAGATGATTGTGAGGAATAAATGAGATTTACACTAATTTAGCACTGTGCCCAAGGTATTGCTATTGTTATCACCATATACACATGTGTTCTAATTACAGAGCCTGGCTTTCTCAGGTTTCAGTGACTAGCCTCTACTTCCAGAGGACTGTTTCTAAGCTATCATTCAAGGTAAATCGATCTAAAAAATCCTATCCAATTTTCTTTTCTGCAGATTTCAAGTGAAGCACACTGCTGCTTTTCCTGTGCCAGTCTTTAGACTGACCTTGAGTGAGACTTTCTAGGCATGAGTCACTAATGTCTTTGCCACTTTCATCTTTCACTCCTCAGCATCACTTGCTACCACAGCTGCAGCCTGAGCCGATTCTGAGGCTGCTACCCCATTACCACCGAAACCCCGGCTACTCCCTCTCCAGCTACACCTTCTAGGCACTGATCTCGAAAATGCGCCATAAAGAACCGCATCCCTTCTTGCTCTAAACGAAAGAATTTTCCTTTATTTTCCACTCTGAAATAACCTGAGTCGTGTAACTCATGCATTTTGGCAACTGAGAAGTTTACCTTTCAAGCATAAGTTGCTCTTTTGGATGAACATTAGACAATATTCAGTGTAGCCTGCAAACTCTTTATGTAATGCTACCCACAGCATGATGAATACATCATGTCCCCTGTTGCCCTTAGTTCTCTTCCCTCCTCTGCTCTGACCCTGCACATTACATTTTCCAGGCTTCTTCTAAACTGGTTTTCTGTTAAAAGGTAACAGCAAAATAGCAAGTGTGGAAGAGTTGAGAGGTCAGGATGATTTTTTCCCCTCTCTTTGCTTCAGGCAGCATCTTTAGGTGAGGTTCAGGCTCTGTGGTGATTCCAGCGCCATCACAATGATCTCGGCAGGGACCCAGAATCCTCCAGGCTGTTCCATGGGACTCCAGCTCATCCAGGCTCCCTCCAGCCCAAAGAGAGTAACTTCCTGGAGTTTTGTAATATCTGAGTTACTACACTTTCTTCTCTTTGCCTTTTGGCTCTTCTATTGCCTTTGCAATTCATCCCTTGTATTAAATTGCTTTTTGAGTCACCTGTGCCTGACTGGATGGTGACTGGAAGACATCTTCCTACCTTTCTTTCATGTTTATTTTTTTTTATTTTCACACTTATATTGAGGTAACACTGATCTACAACATGAGTCCAGATGTACAGGGTCAGTGCTCATCAAATATAGGTAAATATAGAACACACGATGCCACCACGAAATGATCCTTAAAGGTTTCCTGATATTGACCCTGAATGCTGTTAGTGAAGGAAACAGGTGGATTCATTGAGTCTCCTGTACTCTGGCAAACTCCCTGCCCTCCTGGAACACTCACCCCAAGTGGAAGAGACTTCCAATCCCTCCGTGTTCAAAATGAGATTTGTCCCCAGCATTTGAGGATTATCAACCTCTGAATTATCCCCATGATTCTAAAAAGTCTGGATTCCTCTCTGCAAGCACAGGTCAGAGGTGGCAACAAGACCTCAAGCTGAGTCTCACCATCCAAGCAATAATAGCAGAGTTATTATATCACACAATTTTTGAAAGCTTAAAAAGTATCTGGGAACTGAACTCACACCAAAACTTGTCTATTAATTAAAAAAGAAAAAGACTCCCAGTGTTACTTCAGGAAAGGTCACTTTATGTCACTAGAAGGTCTGAATTTTAAAGTAAAATGTGGTATTTTAGAAATCTGCTTAAATATTCCAGTTCTTCATTTATATTGGTTCTGGAAACATTGACTAACAACTCAAGGAAGCAAGAGATGATTTTCATTGTCTTCTCTATTGCTTAATCCTCACTAAAACACAATTACTAAGGAGGGAGACTGAGGCTATATTCCCATGTGGCCTCTTCTTAACAGAGGTCCCTATCTGCAGTAAAATTTTAGTTTTCAAATGAGATGCATTTGTTCTGAAATTTAATATACAGTTTTTCTCTAGATGCTTCTAAGTACTGTCATTTCTGTGTATTTTCTCCCTTTAAGTTCTTTTAAACATTCATTATTAAAAATGTTTATTTTATCCTGGTTACTGACCTTCAGAGTAGTATGTACTACCTGTCTCTTGGTCTCCCATTTTATTACAAGGTAACACAAATGACTTTTTCTTGTTGAAGGTCATGAAATAACTCATTGTATAGGCAAGATCTCTGTCTATCCTCCAAGGCAAAGGTAAATGTTGCTTTGATTTAGCAGAAAACTGGAATTCTTTAAAAAATGTACAGCAATTTCCATTTCTAAAACAGCTTTACTCATAGAGCTAAGTTGAAAATTAAATGTTCACAAGAAACACTGGAGCTCCAACTGAAAAAAAGGTACCAACATTTTCCTGTGCTCAGATCTCCTTCATCTAGAAATCCTACCCTTTTTGTGTGAGGAATTAATACCTTTATAGAGGAGGTAGTGGAGTTAAAAAAAATTAACAAGGGTAGTTTTAAAAATTAAAGCATCTTTTATAGATATGAGAAAGATAAGGAAAAGATAATAGATTCTGGTGAAGGACAAAAAGGTAAGAAACAAGGAGAGTTCTGTTAAAAAACAAAAATAACACAAGAAGGGAATAAAATCACTACATACCAATAATTCAAATTTAACTAGAAGCACTTTGCTTATAGATGGGATTAGTTACATTTAAGTCAGGGAGATTGTTAACATTAATGCCTTCTTATTTCCAATCCTAGATATAACAAATGAAAGGAAAGGGAAATTGAAAAATAGCTCAATGTGGGAATATTATGAAATTAATGGTAAAAAAAAATAAGTAAAAAACATAGCTACATGATTTTACCAAGTTTTTTTTATAACTCATTAAATTGTAAGAAAAGTGTGTGATAAAAAGAAATTTTCAGCTTCCTGATACCCTAAAAAGTAGGGTATACAGTGAGACTCAGCTGGGTTTTTATTTTGCCAAGGTAAGTACAAGAGAGACAGTACAAATATGGAATTGCTTAAAATGTATCTGCTACTAGTTATACTAGAATGAATATTTAAAATTAAATATCCCTGCTTGTTAATATCAGTTTGTTCCTGAATAATTAGAATTTGGGAGATTAGATAGATTCAAACATGTAGACATGTAGACATATATGTATATATACATATATACACACATATATATACACATATATACATATACATATACACATATATACAAATATATCTGTGTTTTCCAAATCTTAAGATTCTTACTGTGATACATTCATAATGGAAAATTACCTTTAAAAAATCCAATACATTCGTCTTTCATTAGAGATGTCACTTAGAAATATCCTAACATCTCTGTGAATTCTATTTAATGTGTTTTGAGATAGAGATAAATATTTAAACTGTGAATGGGCCATGCATATTAATAAAATGCAACTTAGATCTAGAAACAACTTATTTGTACTTAAGTATGCATATATATTTGAATACAAGTCCATATTTCACACAGATTGCACACATTATGGGTGAAGACATAATTCTACGTAAGTCAGAAATAAGCACCACTTTTAACACAGTAACTATTTCTGTTGAAAAGTTTATTGGTAACCCACATGTGTTAGTCCCTCAGAAAGTAACTTAAATTACATAGGTGGCTGGAAGAAAATGAGTGAATGAGTGAGTTAGATATATCTTCAAATAGTAATTTTAAGGTAATTTGAAATACTGTTATATGTAAATAATCTTTGACGATTATAAAAATAATTCATGGTAATTACAATTCAGTTGGAAAATACAGAAAGAACAAAACCCTCCAATCCTGTAATCCCACCTCTAGATATAACATGCTCAACTAATATTATGTTAGATTTCCTTACAGAAAATCTTTAAAAGTCAGCTTAATTATCTTTAAAAGTCAGGTAAATTGAAACAGAAAAAAATGAAGAAACCCGAGGAAAAATTTACTTTTAGTCTATATTTAAGTTTATAACACAAAGGGATTAATAAAAACTTTAAGAATGTATAATAAGCAGAAGTTTTAACTGCCATTTTTAGAAATGAGAAAGTTTCAGTCTTAAGAATGATCTATTTTACAAGCTTTCTTTAGCTTTTTTAGTCAAGATCTGTGAGATATCCATACAAAGATGAAATTGTTATTTTTGGGTGTATATTTCTAAGAATTCTGACAAATGCATACAGTTGCTTTCAAGTCTCCAAACAAGAGATAGAACATTTCATCATTCCAAAATGTTTCTTTGTGTCCCTTTGAAATCAACTTCATTCCCCTCCCCACCCCACTGTGAAAGCTTGATAACTACAGATCCATTCTCTGTCTTAACACTTTTGTCTTTTCCAGAAAGACATCAAAATGAAATCTTACAGTTTGGAGTTATTCAAGATACAATTCTCTCTCTTAATACTGTTCAGATTCATCAGTGCTGCTGCACGCATCTTAATTATTTTTATTACTAAATAGTATCTCATGGAATGGATTTATTTCAATTGACTTATTCATTCACCAATTGATACATTTCAACTGCTGTAAGATTTTGATTATCAATAAAGCAAATATAAACAGTTGTGTACAAGTTTTTCTGTGGACATAGCTTTATTTCTTTAGGGTAAATTTTTAGCAGTTTGATTGGTGGGTCATATACATAACTTTAAAGGAAACTGCCAAACTGTTTTCCAAACCGACAGTAAAATTCTGCATTCCCACTAACAATGGTTGATAGTGTATCTATCCACATTATTATAGCTTACTTAGGACTATCAGAATTTTTTTTTTAATTTTAGCTATTTGGATAGATGGGTTGTGGTTATCATTTACTTTTCCCTAATGACTAATGGTGGTGAGTATCTTTCTGTGGTTTTGTTCTTCTTTGCATCTTCTTTGGTGAAGAGTAGATTCAAATCTTTTGTCTGTTTTTAAAATTGAGGCATTTTTTTCTTACTGAGTTGGGATAATTATTTTTATATTTTAGACACTAGTCCCTTATCAAATAGGAGTTTAAAAATATTTTCTCCTGGTTATGACTTTCTTCTCATTGTTTTAACATGTTTTACAATAAATAAAAGATTTAACTGTGAGGAAGTCCAATTATTTCATTTTTTTCATTTATAATTCAAGCTTTGTGCCTTATCTAATAAATAAGTCTTGGCCTAATCCATTGGCCCAAAGATGTTCTCTGATCATTGTAGAAATTTTATATGTATACGTGTGTTTATGGATATATGTATGATGCATGCATCTATGTATTATGTATGTATGTATATAGGTAGATAGGCAGGTAGATATTATTCTTTCACTAACATTTAATTGTCCTAATTATGTTGAGCTGTGAAATCGTGTAGTTTGAATGTTACCTCATGTTCTTTTTTCAAAAAATTTTTGACTATTCTAATTCCTTTGTTCCATATGCATTTTAGAATTGACTTGCAAATTTCCAATAAAAGACTGAATATATTAATTTGGGGAGAAATGACATTTTAACAATATTAAACATCCCAAAATATAATCATAGTAAATCAATCCATTTAGTTCTTCTTTGATTTCTTTACTCAGTGTTTTGAAATTTTCAGCATCCAAATCTTGCACATATTTTGTTTTGTTATATTTGCATATAAATGCTTTATGTTGTGATGCTATTATAAACGGCAACTTGGTTATATATAATTTCATATTTTTATTTCATGTATAAAACAATAATGTTGATCATGTGCCCTAAAGTGTGCTAAATTCACTTATCAGTTCTAGTAGTCTTTTCTGTAGATTATTTGGAATTTTCTACTTATACAATCTTATCATCTGTGAACACAGTTTAAATTCTTTTCTCATCTTAATTTATTCTACTTCATTTTCTCACCTTAGTATACTGGATAGGAGTACAATGTTAAATAGGAGAGATTAGAACAGACATTTTTGTATTATTTCTCACCTAATGTGAATGCATTCAGTCTTTTACCACTGACTATGTTAGCTGTTAGCATTCAGGCAGGAATGCAGGCAGGCAGGCAGGAAAAAAGAGGAGGAAAAACGCTTTTTATTATTTTATTTAGTTGCTCCCATTGGTCTTGAGACACTAACCCACGGCCTGGGATGTATGTGGACTGCGCCCAACCCCTACTCTACCTGCGTACCTCTAGAGTAGGATTTTTGTAGATGCTGTTTATCAGTTGAGGAGGTTTTCTTCTATTAGTTTTCAGACATTTTAATTCATTAATCATAAATGTATGTTGATTTTTTCAAAAGGATTTTTCATTTCTTTGAGATCAAATATATACTTTTTTCTTTTATCAAAATGATAGCATTACATGATAAATTTTCAAATGTTGAATAAACCTACATTCCCCAGTAAATATTTTTTCATAATATGTATCTTTTTAATATATTGCTAATTTCAATTGGCTAATATTTTGTTGAAGATGTTCATATCTATATTTGTGATGGATATTAGTTTGTAGTTTTATTATCCTGCAGTGTCTTTAAAAAGTTTTCTGTCAAGGTCATTCAGGTCTCATGAAAATGAACTAGTGTTTCCTACTCTTGTATTTTCAGGAAGCATATGTAGAAAAATTGATATTATTCTTTAAATATTTGGAAGAATTTTCCAGTGAGATTAAATGGGTGAATAGTTTTCTCAAATAGAAATAGGACTATTCAAAAAACAGTATAGAGTTTCTCCAGAAAAAGTAAAAATAGAACTGTCATAAGAGCTAGTAATTTCAATTCTAGATATTCATCCAACAAAAACAAAACACTAATTTGAAAAGATATATGTACCCCGATGTGCATTGCCTCATTGAAACATTTATAATAGCCAAGATATGGATGTGAAGGTCAGTGGATGGATGAATGAAGAATATATGACATTAATGTGTGTGTGTGTGTGTGTGTGTGTGTGTGTGGTTGTCAAAGGAAGGTAGAGATTGGGCAAATGGGTTAAAGGGGACAAAAGTTGTAAACTTTCAGTTATCATATAAATAAGCCATGGAGATTCAAAACAAAGGAAAGAAATAGGACTTTTCACATCTATTATTTATTTAGTGAATTGTGGCACTTTTGCTGTTCATAGACTTTGTCCATTTTACATAAGGTGTTGAATTTGTCATAAAATTATTTTAATATTTCCTTTATTACTATCAGTAAGATATGTAGTTGATAACTTTAATTTCTGATAATTATTATTTGTATCTTCTTTTTTCTGATCAATCTGTCTAAATTACTGATCTAAATTGGGGGTGATATTATCTTCCAGGAACATTTGACAATGTCTAGCGACATTTTTAATTGTTACAAATTGGGAGGGAATGCTACAGTTATCTAATAGCGGTCAGGGGTGCTAATAAACATCCTATATAAGACAGTCTCTTAAAACAAAAAATTATTCAACCCCAAATTGTAGCTGTGTAAAGCTTTTATTTCTGTGACTTTCTCTATTACTTTTACATTTTTCAGTTTAATAGATTTCTGTTTTTATCTTTGCTACTTCCTTTATTCTGATTTTCAAATTTATTTTTATATTTTTCTTAAATGATTGATTTGAGAACTTTATTTTTAACATAAGCATAACTATATAATGCTAACATTTTTTCTCTAAGTACCACATTAGCTATTTCTTATTAATTTTGATGTCATGTATTCATTTATTCAATTAAAAACACTTTAAAGTTTTCTGTGACTTAATATTTGATAGTGAGTTATTTAGTTTGTTGGGCTTTTTATGGTTCAGAATTTGGTTTATCCTGTTTAATGTTCCATATCTGCTTGAAAATGTGCTCTGTCGTTTCTGGGTCAAGCGTTATATAAATGTAAATTTGGTGAAGTTCATTGTTAAGGTCTTCTCTAACATTACTGGTATTTTGCTTATTTGTTAATTATCAAAAGACAAGCTTTAAATATTTCAGTCATAATTTTTTTTGTTTCTTCCCTCTGTATCAGTGTTTTCTTCATATATTTTGAAGTTGTCTTATAAATTCATACATGTTTAAACATTTTTAGTGAATTGACCTTTATCAATATGTACTATGCCTTCTAGCTCTGGAAAAATTCCTTCTGAAATATACCTATTTGATGCTAATATAAACTCTACTGTATTGATTTAATTAGTGTTTTAATAGTTGAATTTGTTAATGGCTTTCCTTTTCGCTTATCTGTATCTTCATAATTTAAATTAATTTGTTGACGTGAGTCCAGTCTGCTGGACACCCTGCCCAAATCTGACAACCTATGTCATTAAATTCAGGTCCTTTGGATAATTTAATGTTATAATTTATTGACACATTAAATTTAAATCTACCATATTACTAGTTGTTTTCTATTTTTACATCTAAACTTTGCTGTTTTCTCCTCTTTCTTTCTACCACTGGATTAGCTGCTTTTTAATTATTCCATTTTATCTTCACCATTGACTAATACATCACTTCAATTGCTTTACAGGTTGTCCTAGTTTATATAAAGTGTACCTTCAAATAATACTACACCACTTTCAATTAAATATAAAACTCTTACAACAGTAAGATTCCAATTGCTTTATTCCATACTTTATGCTACTGTTGCCATACCTTTTACCTATATTATAAATAACAAAATGTATTACTATTTTAGTAGAGAAATACACACAAAGAAGGAAAAATCTGCACTCACCATCTCAAGGAGATTCAGTCTCTGTGCTCAGCAGAGAGGTTGCTCAGAAACCATCATCACAATAAGCTTCAGTCTCAGTGCTCAGTTGAGCATATGAGGGCTGCTGCCTGTAAGTCTCCCTGCACTGGATAGCAATGGTGAGTAAGTCCCATACCCCTAAAACCAATGACCAGAATCTGCCCACTAACTCAGTTTTCAACAAATCATACTTACTGGACAGTTTTCTATCAGTAGCCCACAAGACAGGAGCTACTCAAACCACACAGATACCAGCACATGTGACTAGCAACAGCATTAGGGGTCCACAACAAAAGAGTATTCTAGAGAGCAGAACAGGACCCACCCCAGTCAAGTGACAATGTCATCATACAGGAATAAATATAAAGTAAAATAAAAAGAAAGTTGCAGAGTCAAATTCAAGGAAGAGAAGAAAGCCTTGCCCAAATCAAAGTCACCCAACAAAACACAAATGGCCCAAAGAGAGGAACATGCCAGGACTTCCTTAAAGAAGAACTCCATTGATGTTGATTGAGACAACTTAAGAGATAAAGAATTATAAAAAAAAATAGTTATAAAGAAGCTGAATGAGATGTATGAGGCACACACAAAAACCCAAAGGCAATTAGAAGATCTCAGAAGCAACAGATTAAAAGGAATACTTCACCAAAGAGATTGATTCCATGAAGAAAGTCATAGCAGAAATGCTAGAGAAAAAAAAGACACCATCAAAGAATTGAAGATAAACATGGAAATCTCCATAAACAGACTCAGTATTAAAGAGAACGAATCTCAGAAGTTAAAGACAAAATCGCAGAGGCAATGTTCACAAAAAGAGAAAAAAGACTAAGGAAAAGTAAAAGAAACCCTGAAAGAAATATTAGACATAATGAGAAAAACAAACGTAAAGGTATTAGGTATCCTGGAAGGAGAAAAGAGGGAAAAAGGAAAATAAAACTTACAGTAATAATAGCAGAGACATAACCGTGTACAACACAAAAGCAATCATGGAAGTCCAAGAGGTAGATAGCATATCAAGATTTCTAAATATAAAAAGACCTACTACAAGACACAGCATAGCAAAACTGACAAAAGACAATGACAAAAAAAAAAACCTCAAGACTGTTAGATGAAAGAGAAACATAAACCACAAAGGCACATTCATCAGTCTATCATCAGACTTCTTAACAGAAATTCTGCAAGCCAGGAGAGAGAACAATCTATTCAAAATACTAAAAGACAAAAACTGCTAGCCAAAAAGATCTACTCTGCTAAACTATCATTCAAATATAATGGATAAAGTTCTTCAATGATAATTAAAAGGTAGTGTATTCTTTCATCACTGATTCTGCCATTCAAAAAATCTTGAAAGGGATATTACAGATGAGAAAATGAAAACGAAGATCCACCAAGCCCCAAGAATGGCAATAAAAAGGAAAGAAAAAAACAACAACAACAAAGACAGGACTGACAGGAAATAATAGAAACAAACAAACACACACACACAAAGAGGAGAATGAAAATCATGGAATCTGTATGAGCACATATATATATATAATATATATTATATATATATATGTTTCAACTCTAGAAGACTATCAGAGCAGTAGAAATAGAAACAGTCCACATGACAGCCACAAAACCTAATACTAAAGAGATACATGGTAAATAGATGAATTATAAGGACCAACACTGAAAACTATAGAGAGAAAATAGTAAATAAAAACAAATACAAAATCTCTAATTAAAAAAACCTGCAAAAAAAAAACCAAACAAACAAACAAAAAAACCCTGATGTTCATAGCAGCACAGTTCACAATAGACATGGCATGGAAACAACCTAAATGCCCAAAATAGATAATAGGATAAAGAAGCTATGGTATATAGACTCCATGAAATTCTATGCAACTATTAAAGAAAAAAAGAAATTGTTTACTTTGCAATAATCTGGATATAATTTGAAGAGATAATGTTAAGTGAAATAGGTCAGCAAAAAGAGAAATATAGGATGGTTTCACTCATATGTGGAATATAATGAAATGAAACAAATAAGTAGATAAACTCCAGGAAAAATTCTAAAAACACAAGATGGTGACTGCCAGAGGTGTGTGTTGGGGGGATGGAAAGAGAGGAAAACGTGACGATAAAGGACACTGGAACTCTGGTGGAGGGTGTGTTATGAAATACAGATTGAGAAACAAAATTTTGAACAAAAAATTTAAAAAAAATAAATGGAAAATGAAGCAACAGACAGAATACAAAGACTCAAATAAAAGCAATAAAGCCCTGCCTATAGGTAATCACCCTTAGTGTGAATGGACTAAACTCACTAATCAAGAGATGCAGAGTAGATATATGGATCACAAAACAGGACTTATCTATATTATACCTACAAGAAAGAAACTCATAACAGATCCAAAGACAAACATAAGTTGAAAGTCAAAGTTTACAGGAAAATATCTGAACGTAATGGGGATGAAAAGAAATAAAGAACAGCAAGATAAATTTCCACCTAAAAAGGGTAACACAAGTCAACTATGGGCACTACATATGGTCAAGGAGGTAATCCATCAGAAAGAAGTAACTACTATTAATAAATATGCACCCAATGCTGGATGATGTAATTATATAAAATAAATACTGATGGTGTTAAAGTAAGACACTGATAATAACACAGTTGTAGTAAGGTACTTCAATACTCCCCTTACATCATAGATATATCATCCAGGTATACAATCAACAGATAAAAAACCTAAATGAAGCAATAGATCATATAGCCCTAAAATACATATAGTGAGTGTTCTACTACAACAAAAAAAGGTACATTCTTCTCAAGTGTGCATGGAACATTCTCATGGATAGACCATATCTCAAGACACAAAACATATCTCAGAAAATTTAGTAAAAGTGAATTTATAGAAAGCATCTTCTCAGACTGCAAGGAGTTGAGAATAAATATAAGTCAGAAGAACACAAGTAGAACCACAAAGATGTGGTTTAAAGATATGGTTTAGATGTGGTGGAGATTAAACAAGCTTTTGAGCAACTCATGGGTCATTGATAAAATTAAAGACAAAATTAAGAATTATCTGGAAACAAATGAAAATGATGAGACAAGCAACCAGAGTATGTGGGGTGCAGCAAAAACAATTCTGAAAGGAAATGTTATAACCATATATGCACACATCAGAAATCAAGGGACAGCCCAAATTAAATAGGTAACCACTCACCAAAAGGAAATAGAGAGGGAAGAACAATCAAAACCAAAGTTCAGTAGAGAGAAGGAAATAATAAAGATGAGTGCATAAATAAATGAATTTGAAAGTAAAAGGACTATCCAAAAGATCAATGAGACCAAAAGATGGGTCTTTGAAAAAAATAAACTAAATTAGTAAACCCCCAGGCAGACTCATAAAGAAAAAAGAAAACCCTAATAGTAAGAATCAGAAATGAAAGAGATGAGATTTCAGCATGCATCGCAGATATAAGAAGGATCATGAGAGATATTACAAGTACCTATATGCTAACAAATTTATGAATCATTAAGAAATTGATAGGTTTCTAGAAGCCTATAGCATCCCAACACTAAATCAGGAAGATGTAGGTAACTTGAACAGAATAGTCGTTAAGTACAAAAATTGAAGATTTAATCAAGAGTCTTCCCAAAACACAAGCAACCAGGACTAGATGGCTTCACCAGTGAATCCTATGAAACATTTAAAGAAGAATTAATCAAAAAACATATACAGGGCATGCCCTGGTGGCCTAGCGGTCTATTACACCCTGAGAGTAGTGCCACATATATCCCAAGGTCCCATGTACAAGACCCAGGGCCAGAGGGAACAACCAATGTAAACAACTAAATAAATTTAAAAAATGAAGTGTTTTCTTCCTCCTCTCTCTTCCTGCCTGCCTTCATTTCTGCCTGCAACTCTCCAAAACGAAAAAGAAAAAACCATACACACACACCCCCCGCGATCAAGCGTGACTTATTTCAGAGATGCAAGGATGGTTCAACATATGCAAATCAATTGATGTAATACACCACATCAATAAAGATCATATAAATGAATGTTGAAAAACCATCTGACAATAGCAACACCCATTCATGGAAAAAAATTACCAAAACAGGAGTACAAGACTCACAACAACATATTAGAAGCAATATATTACAAACCTATAGTCAACATGATACTCAATGATGGAAAAAAGTAAAGCCTTTTCCCTATTAACAATAGCTAAGAACTGGAAATTACCTAAGTGCTCAACTTTAGATGAATGGATAAAGAAGATGTGGTACAAATATACAATGGAATACTACACAGCCTTAGAAAAGATGAAACCCTGTTATTTGAATCAACATGGATAGAACTAGAGGGGATTACAATAAGTGAAACAAGTCAAAAGATGAAAGATATCAGATGAACTCACTTACAGGTGGAATGTGAATAGATAAAACAAAGGAATAGATGAAACATAACCAACCCTGGAACATTTTACAAAAGAACTTATGTGACCAAAAGGGAATGGAATGGGCAGGGGCACATGATGGTGGAACTCACTGGACAACGGGGAAGAACACTTGGCAATTTGGTGGAGGGCATGGTGGGTTGAAACATATCTAAGAAATGGGGAACCTATGCATAAGAAATTATTTTAAGGTATAGAATAATTACTACAATAAAAAAAAAATAAAGCCTTTCCCCTAAGATCTGGAACAAGACAAAGCCCACTCTCACAACTACTGTTGAGCATAGTTCTAGAGCATAATTCAGAGAAATTAGGCAAGAAAAGAACATTCAATAAGTCCAAATTGGAAAAGAAGAGATAAAAAAAGAAATAAAGCTACCATTTGCAAATGACATGATATTATACTTAGAAAATACTAAAGAATCCATCAAAACACTACCAGAAACAATAAATAAATAGATATATTTATAAATAAATAAATACAATTCATAATAGCCAAGAAATGGAAACAATCTAGATGCCCATCAACAGATGACTGGATAAAGAAGTTGTAGTATATATACTCAATGGAATTTTATGCAGCTTGAAAATAAAGGTGAAGTCAACTCCTTTGCAACAAGCTAGGTGGAATTCAGGGAGATGATATTATTTGAAATAAACTAGAAAAAAAGAGACAAGCACTGGATTATTTCACTCATACGTGGCATATAATGAAACAAAATGAATCAACAAAGCAAAAAAAAAAAAAAAAATCATCATAGAACCCAAGATAGTGGCTACCAGCAGGGTGGAGGGGGAAGACAGGGGGAACAGGTGGTGGTAAAGGCAATGGAACTCTGATGGCAGGTGTGGTGTGAAACACACACAGACTAAGCCATTTCAATATCCTAAACAGCATGCAACAAATTAAACAAAAGAAATAATACAATTATTTTTAAAGCAAGGAATTTGTGAAAACCTGATAGCTAAAAATCTCAATTTTTAAAAATTTAGATTGCTTGCACACAGATTAGTAGCAAGGATTTTAGAGATTTTATATTCATTTTGTGTTTTCTTTAGGTGACAAATCTACACAGTGATTGAGTTTTATTTAGATTTCCTAGCTTAAGTATAAGTCTACTGATTCACAGTTCTTTTCTGTTTCCCCCCTGATCATTTATTTACAGTACAAAGGGATCCATTCCCTAAAAATAGAAAATGTTATGACGTAATTAACTTGGAATTCAAATTCAATAGAACATAAATAATATAATTTAATGTACTAAAATTCAAGCTATAAACCATCCGTCAGGAACAATGTTATCAATAAAGTGAGAGACCCCAGTTCAGCACACTAACAGGAATGACCATATTTACACTGTCTTTCTGCCACCACAGGCATTCACAGCACCACAGATACCTACTGGTAATATAATGAGTAGCAAAGGAAACAGAACAGCAAGGAACTGTCACTTGTCAATTAAATGTGTTGTTTCATTACTGACACAATAAAGCAGGACTGTCACAGAGGAGCTTGGCTGATTTTTTATCACATAAAATGGGAGCAATTAATTTGAAATATGTTCCCCTTTGGCTTACCAGGCTTCTGAAGCCTCACGGGAATTTTTAAAAACACATTTCTGATAGAAGCTGGCTTATCAGCATACGGTTGCTACAGTTACAGTATCACTGCAACAGCGATCCAAATAATGATGCCTTGACATCCTTCCATTTAGAAAGACTGAAAGAAGACTCTTTTTAAGTGTCCAGTCACCTCCAAATTTTTAAATATGGGAAGGGGGACATTAGTAACAGGACCAAAATCTTTAAATCTCACAATAGTGGTAACAATATCTCATATGAATTTGGATAAATTACTCTCTCCTTATTAGATAGTTTATAACTGAAAGTTTCCATAAAATTTCAGCTACAAATACACTGTATAATTATGCAAGGGATATTTTGTTGACATTTAAAATATTTATGATTTACAACTATGCAGTCACTTTTTAAATTAGATTAATACAATTAATCTTTATCATTTATTCAAATCACACTAGTTTTATTTGCTGAAGTCCTTATTTTTTATAATTCTATTAATCATTTGAGACACATTGATTAAAGGGAAAGAGCACTGTTTGTTTTAATATTTTACCTTTGTTTTTAAATTAGTTTCTACCTTTTGGCACCATTTTTAAATTAGTACCCATTTCTAGCCAAAATTCTCAAGTATCAAAATGAACATCTAACAAAGAAAATGGATTTTGGGCAAACAGTAACACTTTCCAAATTGTGAGTCAAAAAAGTCTCCCACAATTCTACAGTGTTTCAATAAAACAGAGGTTTAACTAGCAGAAATAAAGTAGAGGAATCTTCTCAACAACCAAACTGGTATTTGACTTGGGATTTACTACTATAAAAATCACTGCCAAAGGAGAAAAAAAGAAAGATCAAATATAGAGAAATTGACATTAATATATGTTTTCCCAAAGAGGAACAATAATTTTTGAAGTGTTTCTTTTACTTTAAATTAAGTATAGGTATAACATCAGAAAAAAAGTCTAGCTAAACTACACTAGATGTCATCTGTAATTCTTTCAGAGATGCAGTTCTTAAATAATTACAATCAATTAGTATGAACAGCATTTTCCTCTACTTGCCAATTTGGGAAATACAGAATAAGATAATGGTACGGTCCCTGATATTCATGATTCTCTAATCTGATTAAAGTAGAGAAGAAAATATAAGACAAATAAAAATAAATTTTCATCAATGAAAAATAATTTGCGTAGCAAAAATCTATCATTGTTTATGAAAATAACAAGAGCAAAAGCTGAACATAAGAAGGCTTTCCTAGAGAGACTGGACATAAGTCTCAAAAGGTAAACATTTATTCACTAATTCACTCATTCAACATTCATGCTCTAATAAATAGCTCTCTGCCTAACTTTGTCAGTTTTTGAAGATGTAATGTTGATTTTTTCCCTTGACTTCATATCACATATAGTTATTCTGAGAAACGTATATACTATTGATGCAATGTTAGAGAAATTATAGAAATAGGAGAGGATTGTTGAAGTACAGGGGTCAGGAAAGAGCTCTCTGAATCTGGTTATCTATTTCTATATTTTAAAATCTATGTGGGCATTTACTAGAGGTATGCTTGTTGGACCATTGAATTTTATCAGGTCAAAGGTAGAGAATTAACATGTAGGACCTAAACAGATGGAAGAGATAATGGGACAGCATTACAAACGAAGGCAACATTATTAGGTAAGTTACAGAGTGAGGCATGAACAAGGTATTTCTGGGACAAACCAGTCTAACTAGAGGACTTAGAAGTGTAGGCAAAGTGAGAAATCAGATAGATATGTAAAGTGGAATCTCTGTTTTCTAAGTAATAAAAGTCAGGAAGTGCAACTTTGATTTTCATAACTCTCAGAAAGACATTTCTAGAAGTTGATTTTAATAGGTATCAATATATTTACTTAGGGATATTAATGTCATAGGGGTATGCAGGAATTATTTAAATCCCTAGATCTTCATGAGGAGAATTAAAATATGGCTATAATCCACAAGTGATTGAAAGTTGGTATCTGGGTAAGTACTTGGTTCTTCACAAGAAACGAAATTTAGATTCAGTTAGCTTGAGAGATTTATTGTGAGAACATAAACTGCAAGTTTTCAAACATCCCAGGACAAGAAAGAAAGTAGGTCAGGTCCTTTAAACGTTGGACTAGAAGGTCAGCTAATGGGGCTCTTCTCTCTATCTCTCGGAGTCACGCTGACTTGGCCCAGTACATCTCTGCTAGGTTACTTAATAATCCTGCATTCTTGCCTCTCTTAGTATCCTTTAGCTTTACTGTCACATTTCTATCTATCTATCTATCTATCTATCTATCTATCTATCTATCTAGAGTCTGTCACCAATTGATACAGCAATATATATAGACATATATACATATATAAGTATGAATGCCTAATGTGTGTCTATATATCTGTATATCTATATATACATATATGTATATATATACACATACACAAAGCATAATTATCACTTGATCCTTTGTTCATTTAGCATGTAATATGAGACACAACTCCAAATTCTGGGCTTGAGTGAACTATCCAACCAAGTGCCAGTCAGCTGTGCACAGGATGAAGGGAGGCGTTGCTATAGACTTGAAAGATGGAGTGACTTCACAGAAGAGGAACAGTGAAGTGAGACAATAATTTAGATATCTAGCAAAGAGATCACACAGTTGGGCAAGAGAATAAGAATTTTCAAGAGATGCTAATAGTAGTGATATATATGTACCAATATGTAGGAAAGAGATCTGATTAGAATGTAGTGTATATCAGTTGAAAAAACAACACATTTGAAGTAATGACAGAACAGTTCTGTGGAATTAATTAGATAGCTTAAAAAATGGAATTGAATTGGAGGTGATAAATAGAATTGAATATTATACACCAGAATTAGCTTATGTTGATGAGAGTTAATAGCATAAAAGGGTACAAAAGGCAAAGGATTCTTCTTGATGGAGCTTATAGAAAGAGAAGAACTAACAACCACGAACTGAGACTTGAAGAATAACTACAAAGAAGGAAGATTTGTGACTCATAAATAAATGTCCAACAAAGAAAATAGAGAATAAATCCAGCAGATTAAGATAAGAAAAATCACAATATAATTATGTTAGAAAAGTGAAAAGAGTAAAAACTTCTCTCTGACATTACTTCAATTATTCCAATCCAAAATCAGAGAAGGAACAGTTGACACCTAGAATTTTTCCATTTCTTGTTATTACATTTTTCTGAAAATAAGAATTTTCTTTTTCAATTTTAAATGTCAATCACTCTTAAATCCAATATTTCCTAAAATATTTATCTGTTGTTTTTTTCTAATGGGAAAAACACTAGGCCTACATAGATAGCTGGGAAAAGAAATGGTTTTCATGTGAACCATTCTTTCCTTCAATAATCTCCTTGTCCGAAATAAGACTATAGTTATGAACTAAATGCAAAAGAGATCTATTTCAAAATATTAGGAGCTAGTGAAAAGAAACATGGACAATGGAAGTCTATTTTCACTGTGAATGTTATTATAAGAAATTGGCTACAACTTCCTCTAAGCTGGAATAAGAAAAAAAAAATCAATGAAATCTTCCTGAAGCAAAATTAAAATTGGAGCCTATGAAAGACTATATGCTTTAAGGATAATCTGGCTCTGGTATAATAAGAAAAAACTGGGAACATGAAACCATTCTTCTCCTAGGCTTTTTTCTTTCAAACATTGCTATTGACTTTAAACTAAAATAAAATAGCAAATATATGACTTTATTAAAGATAAATAATTTACTATATATGTCTCATGGTTTATTAATTGTTCTAGAAGCTATTTCATACTATTAACTTAAAATGAGCTGAAATATAGCAAGAACTCTTAAGACTTTTTCATATCAACTTACACCAAGAAAAAATTTTCTCTATTACGTATTTAATCAAATATGTTTTCAATCTGAATTTGAGGTTTTTCATTTTCTTTATGATGTTTTATCTCTTTCATTTCAGCCCACACTTTTTATGTTGTCAAAGACATATGAGCTATTTTCATAGCTTTTTAGAACCTACAAATGTAATTACCATGCCATATTTATTCTCTCATTCATTCTAAAATTAATTGAGGTTCTGCTGAATGTCAGACATTTTGCTATATGTCAACGATACCAAGGGAATAAAGTAGCCTCTTCCCTCAAGATCCCTACAACCTAGCAAGAAGAAAAAAGAGAAAACATATTTTTACACGTATTGATAAATGTGCTAACAGACAGGCACTGTGAATTACGGTTTTAGAAATCTTGCAGGGATGGGGAGAAGAATAAGTTGGAAAATGATGAGGCCAGGAGAGCATACTACATCTAGATAGGCTTCCTGAAAAGCTAATGCTTTCTACTGTTTCCTCTAAATCACCAGTACTGTTCCACTAGAGAGTCTTGCAAACAAGCACTAGATAACTCTCTAAATCAGTATTTATCATAGCAGGCTCGTCAGACCAGTAGCATTAATATCATCTGGGGACTTGTTAGAAATGAAAGTCTTAGGCCTCACCCCCAGATATACTAAATCTGAAACTCTGGAGTAGGATTTATAAATCTATGTTTTAAGATGCTCTCCAAGTGATCCCAGTGCCCACCAAGTTAGAGCACTGATGATATAATAACATCCATCCTTTAGCCATTCACTCCTATAGTAGCTACAGGGAAGTGGAGACAATTGAAGATGAAGGTCAAGGCTCTTCCTAGGAATATAAGATCATTAGTGCTCTGATTTATGGTCTCTATTTAATCTTGCTTTTACATTCCAGGTTCACAATATCTACCTCAAAATATTAGTGTGAAAATGAAATGAAAAAATATATATATGTAAGTACCTAGTAACAGAACCTAGAGAAGTCACCTCATTTTACCACAGAGTGAAAAATCTATCTAGCAAAAATAGTATACCATGAAAAAGACGAGTCTGAACACTATGTGTAGTGTGGCTGAAAATATAGACATGTTTTCCTCTGAAGAAGTAATGATTAGATTTGCCCTCAAACATTTGAAAAATTCCTAAACCATCTGAACATAGATTGTTACTTTATCTTCTAAAGATAATTAACAAGACTATTTGGAATTCAGAAGAGAGAGGAACATTCCAACAATATAACTTTGAGAGTGGGAATGTGCTTTGTGATTTAAAAAACATGAAATATCTATCAACACAATTTTCCAAACACATTAGAAGAGTTTTACTTTGGTGAGAGAAGTCTCCACATGCATTCCCAAACACCAATATCTCACTCTGTTTGACTATCTACATAGTTTCTGAAGATTCCCAAACACCCCACAGAAACAGTCACACAAATCTCCAACTGGAGATGTTCCTGCACTACACAAATAAGATTTCTATGAATGAACCATCATATCCATATTATGTCATGATGTAAACACAGAAATAAAAAATATCATGTATGTTCTGAAAAATCTTCATGACCCACTTAATTTGTGGTACTGTGATAATGACTGCTCTAAATTTACACAAATGTGCTGGGTCCCATCTTCATGAGTTAAAAGATGAAGCAAATGTGCAAAGACACTAACATTAGTGTTTATTCAGTTATCTATTTTATGTCCAAGATACTACTGAAACATGCATCATTTAAGATAATGAATATTCTGTAATATTCTTTTGCATGATGAAATTTGCTGAAAGGAGGTAAATGCATTTTTTTTAAACTTGAGGAAGTTCTGGGATCTATAAAAGGGAAATTTTCTAATGAGATTAAATTTCAGTGCTCATAGAACTACATCAAAGCAATTAAAAAAGAGTAAGTTAAATATAGCTTTCCCCTGACAGAGGAGCTGCCCTTAGTAGGACACATTGCTATATTTTGTAACCAAATACACTGGCCCAGTTTACTTTAATTCTAGCTAAATCTGTATACCCTCTAGAGCAGTATCCTTGAGAAGCCAAATGCCATGATTATTAAAATCAATGATAGTTTGAATATCGATAATGGAGGTTATCAAGAGTAAGTGATCCACAGATTTATGCCACACTAGATTCAAAGGGACAATGAAGACACATTGACTATATAGGACACATGAAATGTAGGCAACATCCACTGGGAGGCAAAGTGATAGCATATACTGTAATGTGCTCTTGATCAGAGACCAGCTCTGCTAAGAGTTAACTACTGTGCTAGCACTCTTCATGCCTCCACTGTTCAACAATACTACTGAAATTGTGACTAAGTTGTTTGTCTTACGTGAGTTGCTTAAGAGCGAGAACCTTGCCTTACTCATTTTCATATCCCCCAGGACCAAACAAACACTGACTGCTCAATGAGTTATTGAAAAATAAATAAATGAATAGAAAGTAAATAAATGTGCAATAGTTGATAGCTCCAGATTGCCACATTCTTTCTTTGATAGCTCACTTATCATATGAACTCCCTCTACTTTAAAATAAACACCAGAGTTTTCTAATCTGTGTATTTTAACTTTCAAGTCTTCAGCCTAATGCTTTTTAAGACTCTAAGGCATTATTACAAATCTTATTTTCCAGAGAAATTCACAATTATCTATACCATCTCACATGTTCTTCTTACAAATGGGATCCACACTCCTATTGAGTGTTGGACCTATGACCCTCTTCTTGGACCTGGGTAGACTTTTGTAATTGCCTTGGTCATTGAAGTATGGTAGAAGTAACATTATGTAAGTAGGTCATTAAAACGTCATGTGTATGCTCTCGTTATAAAGATATGTGAGTGAGAGTTCTCAGATCATTCCAACTTACTCTCACTCTTCTGGACAGCCTAAAACTGGGAACTGAGACAAGATTCTTGAGCTAAAGCTTGTCAAAATCACAGATTCACAAGGAAACAAATGATTACTCTTGTTTCAGGCCACTAAATTTTGTATGGCTTATTGTCTATCAACAAATACCTAAAACTCATATATTCATAAAAGCAGATAATAAGTCAACATCTCAAGAGTTATTCTGAATATACTTGTGCAAGCATCACTTAGATTGAGATAAAACATGACTAATACTCCATAATTCTATCCAAATGCTGGAGGTGCGACACTCCAAAATAACTATTGTCCTTATTTCTAAAACCAGAAATTGATTTGGACTGTTTCAAAACTTTTATTAATGAGATCACATAATAGTTAATCTTTTGTGACTCATTTCTCTCCATATTTGTATTCAAATTAATACATATTGTTGCATATAGCCATGGTTCAAGCATTTTTATTACTATATACTATTCTACTATATGAATATACAATACTTTCTCTGTTCTATACATAGATATTTGGGATTGCAACTAACAACACTGATATTAATATTCTTGTACATGTCTTTTGGTGTGTATATTCATTCTTTCTTTAATGCTTATACCAAGGAGTAGAAATTCTGGATCATGGAATATATATTAATATTTTATTTATAATAACAAATTATCTGCAAATATGATTGTACCAATGTACAACCCATCAATATTGTATAAATGTTCCACCCCAACAGTTTTTAATTTGAGCCATTCTGCTGGATGATCTTAATGTGCATTTTCCAATGTCTAATGAAGAGGAGCCCGTTTCATGCTATTTATTTGTACATTTTCATATGAAAATTGCTTACTCCATCTTTTCCCAATTTTTACAGAATGGTCTTATGTTTTTATATTTGTAATAGTTTATTATATATTCAACAAAAGAATTCCCAACTGCCAATTCTTCTAAAAGACTCCTAGAATAATCTGATGATTAAGTAAAGACAAATTTAATAAAGTACTTCAGCAGTGGGGAGCAGACAGTCTTAAATTCCAGAAAGGGGAAGTCAAGAGTGTATATCCATGGGGATTTCATACTAAAGATAAGTGATTTAAGGAGAATCTTTCATTACAGATATTCAATTGGGAATAGGAAAAAATTCATGATAGAATAGTTTATGATTGGTAGACAAAACAAGGCAAGGGATTTAAAGTGAGACTTCATAGACAGAAGCTTGTTTAATGTGGATTTTTTTACCAGGTGATTAACTGATGGTCTTGAGTAAGAGGTTGTTTTTCCAGATGAACAATCTCTTATTTGAACAAATTAGTTTTCATGAATTTCCTGAAGCAAGCAGTGAAACCATTCATTGGTTTACAATCTAGTCTTTCTTCCTTTGCAAAAATTTTCAGCAAGAAATTTTAAGTGCTCGGTTTTTAGTCCTGAGAATTCAACTATGTGAGTTATGTGATCTTAGTTGCAAAGCCCATTGTTAGGGTGACAAAAATGTTTGCAGAGCCTCACCACTTTGGTTGCTTGTCTTTGGAATGCCCATTCTGATTTGCCTAGGACTCTGCCAGTTTAGCACTGAAATATTTGCATATCAAGCAATTCCTCAGTCCTGGGCACATCAGGACGGTTGGTAGTCCCTATTTCTCTTAAAAGTATCTTTTTACAGATAGAAATTCTTAAATTAGAAACTTTTTCTCAGAGTTAGTGCTTTTTGAGTCCAGTTAAGAAATCATTCTTTGGACAAGTTTTTACACATAGCCTATTTTAATAAAGATATAATGAAAACATTTTCTGAAAAACTAAGTGTTCAAGTAGGTTTCCTTTGCTTAAAATACCTCTGTACATTGATTAAAAAATAATTCTTCATCATCAAGAGGTAAAGAATTTGTTAAGTCACTTCTGTATCATTCGATACAATGAAATTAAAGAGCAAACTTTTTAACTAACAGTGGCAATTCATGAAAAGATCAGATTATTAATGCTCAAACTTGATGATTCATAGCAAATGGGAAAAAAAAATTTCATTATTTTTATATTTCTCTATATACTGTTGAATCCAGTATTTAATGCTACCAAATCACAAGCTACTGGGAGCATTACTTTCTTTTAGTAAAATAGTTTAGATCTGTAACTATTCCTTGCAAGTCTTAACTTTCTCTTTTTTTCAGACTTAATGACTTCAATAAGATGTGTCCATTCTGTTTCCACTTGTTCCAGTCAATTCCCTATAAATTGCTCATCATCTGACTAAATAGCTTATGATAGGACTTGCTATTTTTTCATACCAGCTCAATCACTTCATCTCAGTCATCAAAGTTGTAAATACTCCAGGAGACAAAGACATAGAAACAGGAAGTTTTGACTGACGTCTCCTTGTTAATACTTTAAGGTCTAAGGTTCAGAAGACTACACTTATTCTGAATCTTCTCAACATCTATCACCTTGGCTGCCTCCACCTTCATCCTAAAGTCAAGGTTCATATCTCATTATTAGTATTCTTCTATATGGGTGTGTTAGTCCACGAAGTATCATACTCCTATACTAGGTGGGAACAGAATCACTGACAATATTTCCACATATAATCATATGTTTTCTAGTCTCATATCTCTTAAATTCTTTTGGAATTTTCATCATATGGTTGTCATTTTAATATATAAAACCCTTGGTTAGATTTCTAGACAAGATGAAATAAGACAAGTTGGACAAGATGGAAAAAGTCTGCTCCTGCTTATCTATCACACTGATTATACCTAAAAATTCTGTCCAAAATACAAATAGCATCATATGAGGCCTTTGAAAAGATGAGCTGGAGAGGGAGGTCAAACCTGAAGAAAGAACAATAACAGGTGTATATTTTCTGTTTTGTCTTTTTTTTTTTTTTTTAATCTTCTCATTTTAACTCAAGGGTAGTTCCAATGCAGAACTATGTAGCAGGTGTGGGAAGCAAAAATGCAGAGAGAAATCTCGTCTTGTTCAACTTGAAAAACCAGCATCTATGTTCCAGAAAGTAGATATTTGTTTAGGCTTCTAGCCACATAGGACTCGGGCCCCATGGTCCCATGCATATGAGATGACTATCAGTATTTCCTTCTCTTTTCTCACAACTTGATCCTAAAGGCTGTCATAACCATGAAAAACTGTGCAAAATGAGCATATAAAATTCTAAGATAAATTCTCTTTCTCTCCAAGTGACTGGAGTAAAGGATGTTATTATACACCTGTAGTTATCCTTTCAATCTAGAGGCATGCATCCTTCATGAAACTTTGAAAAATAGTTTATTTCTTACAAAATTTCCTCCCTTCTGTTTTCTTTATTCTTTTTATCTGAAATTCTTTATAACTGGAGTTTTTTACTTATTGACTTGGTCTTCTATATCTGTCATATTATCTCCAATATTTTACAGTGATAAGATTTTATAAACTAGATTTTGTGAATTTTCTCCTCAACTCTTTTATTTTTTTCCTTTGAGTCATATTTTACATTCCTAAAGATTCTTTAACATTTTTTATTTTGGTTAGTATCATATTCTTATCTAATCAATGCAATCTTCTAAAATATTCTAGTATACAAATTATTATTCTACCATTTGATATTTCCTTTTCCTTTTTAGAAAATTCCTGTTTTCTGAATATGTTTCTTCTGTGGTCGACTTTTTCTCTCTTTTTCGTGCTTGCCTCTGTGACATAATGATAAAGATATATATTTGGTTTTGTCTCTCTTCCTGACACAGAGCTTCTAAAACACTTGACATTTCTTAAGTTATAGGAATGTCTTTTGTTTTCCACAAGCCCCTTTTAATGATAACTTAATTAGGCTAATGACACTTGGAAAGTCATTTCTAGGTGATTCTTGGTGGGATCCTAGACAGCTCCAGGATTGGGGTTGTTGCCAGAAGAAACATCCATGTGATTAGAAGGTTGGAAAATTTCACTCTGCCCCCTACTGCCAAGGAGGAAAGAAGGAGTGGATATTAAGTTTAATCACCAATAGCCAATGATTTAATCAACTATGCTTATGCAATACAAGTCATAAAAACCAATAAATCATAGGGCTCAGAGAACTTCTGAGTTGGCAAGCACATCTTCCTGCCAGAAGAGTGCTGAACCCCAACTCCACATAAACCAAGGCTTCAGCTCTTGAGACCCTGCCAGACTTCATGCTATGTACCCTTCATCTGGCTATTCATTTACAAATTTTATAATAAAGCAGTAATAATAAGTAAAGGTTTTCTGGAATTTTGAGGCTGACCTAGCAGGTTTCATACATGAAAAGAAGGGTGTGGGAAGCCCTCAGTGTGGTAACCAAACTGCACAGAAGCGAGGCTAATTGGAGACTTGATATTTGCAGCTGGAGTCTGAAGTAAGATCATTGCTGTGGGACTGAGTCCCTTAGGCCTGTTGATTATGACACAAACTCCAGACAATTAGTATCAGAACCGAATTTTACTGGAGGAAATGTAAATTGGTGTCCACAAATTGGTGAAGTGCTATTGGAAAGGACACCCATTTTATATAAGGAAGAAAAAAGTCCAATACGTCAGGTTTCAGAAGTTTTGTAAATAAAAACTTCTGTTCATATTTTATACTTTCACTAACTAGTCTAGAAAAGACCATTTTAATTATTTTTAATTGTTAATTGGCAAGTTGCTTTAAAACATAAGAGTCACTAACCTCCAATATGGAGGGCTGAAACATCAAATCCCTAAAAGTTCCCCTTCCTCTCAGCAGTACAGGTGATGGGTTGTATTTCTTTAAACAAATTACTCACATATTTTTTTGGCTGAAGTGGAGTGCAATTCTGTTGATAGATAGTCCACATGTAGAAAATTAGAAAAAAGGATGCATGGCAAAGGAACTTTGCCGTTATTAAATTTGTGGACTTCAATATAGGAAAATTATCCTGAATTATCTGGGGGGATCCAATCTAATCACAGAAGTTCTTAAAAACAAGGAACTTTCTTTAATGGGAGTGGAAGAAATGCCTCACTAGAAAGTCAGAGAGATGTAAAACCTGCAAGAGAAGTTGGGAAAAAAAAAGGATTAATTTTAAACATAAATTTCCATTAGTGACCTCCTGTATTAGTTATCTACCACTGCTGCAGCAAGTCACCAAAAATGTAGTAACTTCAACCAACAAAAATTTGTGATCTCAGTTTCTGAAGATCACAAATGCAGGTAAGCTCAGCAAGAGCCTCTTCTGTGTTGGATGCTTTCGGGGAGAATTTGCTTCCAAGCTGAGTTTGTTGGCTAAACATAATCCCTTGTGATTATAGGAATAAAGTCTTCATTTCTTTGCTGGTTGTTAGCTGGAGGAAAGTCTTCACTCCTAGAAGCTACTTGCATTTCTTCTCATTATTTCCATGGGGATCCCTTGAGACCCAACAGGTTGAGTCTCTTCCATGCATCTCCTCTCTCTGAACTTTCTTTGTGCTGAATTTCTCTGACTCCAGCCAGAGAAAGTTATTTGCTTTTAGGGATCCTATAATTAGAATGGATCCACGTAAATATCCAGAATAATTTTCCTATTTTAAGATCCAGGAATTTAATTATATCTGCAGTAGTGTCATTTGCTATACAATGTAACAAATTCACAGATTCCAAGGACTAGATATGGACATTTTTGAAGATTCCATCTCTTGCTCCCACATTCTATTATAATTGAATTGTCATACTCCCAGTTGTCTATTAGATTTTGCATGACAATTCAGTTGATTTAAGTTCAACCCACTCCATACATATTCTAGCTAATAATGACAAAAGAACAAGATTAGAATTAGACTACTTATCAGTAATACAAGGTGTTAAAATTTATAAAAAAATGCCTTCAGAATTCTGAAAGAAAATTGTTTTCTATCTAGATTCAATACCCAAAAATAATATAAACCAAGTGTGATTACAAAATAAAAATATTTTTAAACAATCAGCTTGGGAAGAACTTCTGTCCCATGTTCCCTCTTTTAGGACACATTGTAAATGAGTTTCAGCAAAATATACAAGTAAAGCAAAAAAAGAATAAGAAGACGAAAGTAGGAGATTCAGGAAACAGTTTAGTCAATGTAGAATATTAATCAAAAGAGTCACAGAAAATTGGCAGTGCAATGGGCCTAGAGAAAAGGGGTTGGCGGGTAGCTCAAGAATCATTACTTTTCATACGAGACCTTCTTCATATTTGATTTTTTAAACAACCTGTATTTATTTTGATTTTTTTAAAGGCACTCCCATATATCACTACTCTAAATTGATGCTGGTCACATGTCAAACTTCTTTAACAAAATAAAATGCAGCAAAATGGACACTGTAACTTTCAAAGCTGGGAGCTCAGAGATCTATAGCTTCGATATGGAACTCCTAATAGTTAAGCCTAGTCACAGTGTTTTGAGAAAGCTAAGATATATGAAAAAAAATGCATGAGGACAAAAGAGACATCTTGCTCAACAGCCACAGCTGAACTCTGAGCCAATATACTATCCAACTACCAGTCAAGTGAGTGAGTTGATCTAGACATTATAACCCAGAG
Organism: Solenodon paradoxus; assembly: GCA_004363575.1. NCBI lineage: Eukaryota > Metazoa > Chordata > Mammalia > Eulipotyphla > Solenodontidae > Solenodon > Solenodon paradoxus. Next base: position 534,550 of record RJWH01000072.1, on the reverse strand, counting down.
GAAAGTTCAGTTAACTTTGGTCCCTACCAACAATCCTTGAAGTAGAGGAATTGTACTACCAGGGAACCCAGTTAACTCACAGAATAAGAGTGATAATAAATAATTTGTTATTGCTATAATTTACTACATTTGGTGTGGTTTATTATATATTAACCAAATACCTACTTAATATATTTAATTCATTTAACAGAGTATAGGAATCTAGATTAACATAACAGAGTACAGGATTCTGCTATCTATTGGATTGTTCATTTGTTCCAATATTTTATCTCTAACCTTTTAAAACTTCTGGATATTTGTTGGTCAGGCAGAAATTATTTTTCTTTACTGAAAATCATTATCAAGCCTTATGTTTCGTCTCCTTTCAAAACTATTTCTTGCTTTTCTAGAAATAGATCTACGACATGTGTAACACTATCGGAAAATTTCTTTTGAGGGACAGAAATAACTACTTAGCATTTACTCTGATGTGTCGTATTAGAAATGTTTATTGCACTATCATCTTACCAAGAAACTTCACGCAAGATATTTTCATCCTAATTATTTTGATTCATTTTTGAATATACACACACAACTCACTTTTTTAAACTTCTATTTTCCACAAAGAATACATGTTCAGTTACACAAGAAATGCTAATATGATTTTTCTATATATACTCCACATCAGTCAGTGAACTTTAAATTTATACTTTTCCATTCATATGAAATACAGTAGCTTCATAAGTTTAGACTACATACTTTCTTTGTAATCAATGTCCCCAAATCTTTCACTTCTGGACAGTCTTACTTCTACTAAATCTTCTCTGTACTTTTTTATAATATTGTTTCTCCTTTATGCTCTCCCTGTCAATGAACTCATTTTAATATTATTTACATTATTTTCCCTCTGTCTGCCCTCCATGCTCAACCATATAAGTGAATCTACACAAGCATTCTAGCATCACCAGGCCTTTTGACACTGTACTTTGTTAATACCTATGGCATTGGAGCATGTTAGAAGAAAATACCGTGTAATTTGCAGTGTTATGATCCACCCCAGTATCAACTGCTAACACACAGACTGAGCAATAATTTCACATCTTATCTCTACTCCTTTATACATTTTCCTCAATAGCTTTTTTAAACATTTACCACTCTCCTTAAGACCCTAATTTATCTGTAGCCTACCTGATTCTCAGTTTATAATCTCACCTCATATTATCCGGTTCTATTCATTTCTATTCTTTCATTAATATTTAGAAGTCTCTCATCTCTTTCTCAAAGCTAAATTCTCATAGGCTAATCCCAGTTGTTTTCTCTTTTGTAAGGAGCACTTGATTAGCAATTTAGTATTGAAATTAACAACATATTTGATAGTTTTTCATAGACTTAGAATCTTTTCATGGCTCTTGTGGCCTTATTCCTAGATTCTTGCAATAATCTACTCAACTCATTTTATCTGGACCTAACCAGGAGAAGATTAATAATAAGAACTCAAGTTTTTCCAGTTTATGATCCTTTAACTTTCATTTTTCACCGGTGTTCTCTTGTTTCCTAATAGATTCCAGAAACTGAGTCTAATCTCATACTTTCTAGTAAACATCTATTGTCTTCATGCAGATTTATACCTTTTTCTATTCTTTTACTGTCATTTTAATGAAATCAAGAGGAAGAAAAGAAGATATTACATGACATCACATTTGTATGTGATGTCTGCCTTTTTGAATTTGAATTCTTTGTTCATTTCCACATTACGCTGATCGCATTTTACACTTGCAGTATATTCAATTATACCCCAGAAGCTACTTACATAGACAAAATTATTTTTCACTACTGGAAATTTCCCCATTTCCTCTGCTACAATTTTTTAAATCTAGTCTTTCTGTGTTGCACATTTATCTAAATTCTGTGATACTTTCCTACTGTTCATATATAAGAATGTGGCAATGGAAAGAATTACTAGCTACTGACAGGCTTTTTTTTTAGACTGAGTGAGAAGAAAGCTGGTCACTACACTAGAGGAGCCTTCTTTAAATCTTCTGGGAGTCCTTATGGGAGTCCATCAGATAGATGAGATAATTCTTTGACTATAACTGCTTCCAAGGATATTCTAGATGATTGTTTCCTTTGCTCAAATCATCATTTAACACCATTTCTTCTACTTTCTCAATTTCAGAGATTTTTTAAAATGCTATATTCATTGTTGATTCTTTCTCCTGTTCATTGTTCCTACTGAATTATACCTCTTAAATATCATTATTGTTTCTATTAATTAGGTGATGGGAGGAAAAGTTAATAAATACATCTTTAGCTTGACATTTAAAACTAGAATTTTTTTTTTTTTTTTGTCTTTTATTTTGAAATGTGGATTTTATAGCCCCTCTTCTTCTTTTCCTCATTTTCCATCATTGACACTAGAATTTCACTAATTTTAGATCATTAGAATATTAAAGAACAATGGAATCCTTTATCTCAGTTTAACAGATTGATCTAGTTCAGTTCTCTTAATGTGTAGAGTGATTTTTCTGGGAGTGTTGAGACTACAGGAAGATTTTATATTCTTTAATACCTACCCACAAAGGACCCTAGGATCATCGCTTCCAGGAACAGCAATCTGAGCCTGGGTTGATCATTCCTAGACATTTGTTTCCTTCTTCCCATTTCTTAACCATTTGTTCTCCTCAGATCTTGGTGATGCCTGTATCTTGAACAGTAGTCTGAACGTTGTAATGTTTTATGTAAATACCAACAGTTTATTCTTCACTTTAACAACCCCATGTATGTCTATACTGAAAAAAGAAAGACAGATATCTTCATTAATTTTATAATGGTGACAGATAATAGGCAACTGGAAAAAGCAATTTTGCTTCTCTCTCCTACCTCTCTGAGTTCTAATTAAAAGTCAAAGAAGTAGCACACAAAAAAATGCCACTGAAGATATAAATTACCTTATTGTTTTAAAGTTCAATACCTATAGCAATAGGCTACTTCTTTATAGTGAATCTAAGCAGTCCCTACAAATTTTTAATGAAACTCAATTTTTAATTACACATGACTCAAATGTAAAGACTAGTCCCCAAAACTGACATATGTTTCTTTAAGTTTCTAGATCAATAAAGATATAAATTACTCTGTTGATAGGCTGCTGAAGTAGGGAGATTTCCTAGCATTCTGTGTAAGTAAGTTTTACTATCCTTTGTTAAGTAAGAAAAAAGTGTCTTCAATTTTATTGCTGTCACATCATAAAAAAAAAAAAAGATCTTCTTAGAATATCCAGTCTTTCTTTTAGCTGCTCAGCAAGGAAGATATTTTTTTAAAGTCTGTGACATTTTATTTTTTAAAATACATCAAGTGTAATTTTTGTATCATGACTTGTCTCAGGTAACATCATTGATTTCTGTTCCTTGGACTTACATCATTAAAACTGTACAACTGCACAAAATAAAAATAAAGTAAAATGAACTATTTTAGAGAGAGATTTATTTTCATATAGTTCAATCCTAGGTCAAGAACTCCTCCAGGAAGTCATAAATTAAATTCTTTTTATAATGGGGCTTTCTATACATAATTCTTTATCATCAGTTATATATGACCATGGTTATTTCATAAGCATAGATGCCATCAAAATGACCAGATTACTGTGGTAAATCTTAAAAGAAACTAAAAACTGAAATGATCCTATAAAACCCATTAAAAAAAAAAGACAAAACTAAAACCTAAATATGGAAGACTTAGGAAGGACCTGCAACTGACAGGGCTCTTGCAAGAGTGTCCTGCTTATGGCATGTATCAGGAGTCAGACTTGCCTTGTCTACAATTAATCAATGGCCAAGCTTCTATGTAAAACCAAGGGGATATACATTTTCAGACGAAAAGTGGGATTATTTCAATTAATCTTGCATTAGTCTCTGGATTAAGGTGAAAGGTGGACAGTCCCAGAGACACCTTGACCCAAAATAGGGGAACGGGGTTTAAAATCATATGGACTATAAAATATGATTTTGTTCTCCAAACTCAGATAAATACCAAGTGTCCAAAAAGACAAAAGCACTCTTAGAGAAAACACCAGAATGATTGTATGCTATTGACAAAGGGTATGTAATATCTACCACCAATTATCTTAGGGGGCTAAATTGATGGGAGAATGAAATTTCCAGAGTTAATTATAATTTTTTAAAAGGTAAAATAATGACTCATAAAATATGAAACAAATATGTGTCAAAGATTTTCTTTACCTTCTTAATTAATGAAAAATAAGATATCACAACTGGTTCAAAGAATCCAAACTATCATACTTACATTAATCAAGAACACTGAAATTAACTCGCAAAGAATTGTAAAATTGTAGTTGGGGAAGTGGATACCTTAATATTCCCTCTATTTGATAGAAATTATTTACCTATGAAAAATAATCATTCATATTGTTATTGGTTATCTACAATTCACACAATTAAAAACAGATCAAAGGTGGCACGTCCTGATGGAGCAGCAATTAAGTCAATCATCTCCAAAGGAGCAAATCACATACCCCTGGGTTCAAGTCCCGAGTCCAGGGGGAAACAACTAGTGTGAACAATTAAATATAAAATAAAATGCCTCTTCTTTCCCTCTTTCTGTCTGCATACCTACTCACCTTCATTCCTGCCTGTACTTTTCAATTAAAAAAATACAAAAGATCACAGATAATGAAAGACTTGGAGAGTCTAAATAGATAAACTGGTCAGGACATCTACTAGTCTTTTTTGTTATTTTAGCAATTCAAACTTCTTCACAGTTTCTCCTAACATTAGTCACAGGTTATTTTCAAAATGTTATTATTCCTACCCTTACACCCTCACCACCCTGAAAGATAAAGAATCCTTGAGTGTGGATTTGCCTCTATTCCACAGAAGTTGACTTCTGAGACCTCTGTCTTCAGAGACAAATACGTAAGAAGTAGACTGAGAAGTCGCATGCTCTTGCATCATCAGAATTTCCAAATTTATTTGTAAATCTTCCAGTGCTTGCTGATTGGAACAAAAATAAATTAATTTCAGCCTGTTATTATTCTCACCAAGTCTCATATGTGTAACAATCTCTGTTCTCTTGCCTAGTTCTCTCATTGCCTCATCTACTTCTCTCATTGCCTCTTGCAATCCTTGAGCAATTATTCCTTACTATGTTGCAGAATCACCAGCCTGATTTCAAAACACTGAGAACACCAAAGTTTTTCCTACTTCTGGGAGTTCAGTGGGCTCTTATATCTTTCTGGAATGTTTTCTTTCATTATTCTATTTCAGGTTCTTAGCAAAGTTACTTCCTCAACGAAGGGGCCTTTATTTTTTCCCTCTCTCCTAAACTGTATTTGTGAATTAAAAGACTTTAAATTATACAAAGTACCATATCAATCATAAGAAGCTGAGGTTAGGTAATAATAACAGAAGGAAATTTGGGAAATCAAGAAATAGGTGTAACTAAAAAACATTCCTAGATAGTCAATGGGTAAACAAAATAAATCACAAGGGAAATTAGAAACATGTTAAGATGAATGGAAACCAAAATACAATTTACAAAATCTTGAAGAATGTAGCCAAAGCAATGCTTTAGAAGGAAATTAATAGCACAAAATCTGCCATAAAAATATATCAAATTAATAATCTAAACTTCCACTTTAAGAAACATGAAAAAGAAAAAAAACAGTAGGAAGAAAATTAAAATTATTAAAGGGGAAATAAATGAAATAGAGAATAAAAATATAAATCATGAATGAAAACAAAGTTAAGCCTTTTAAAAATCAACAAAAGTCATTAAACTTTAGACAGTACCAAACAAAAAACCAAGATTCAAATTACTAAAATCTGGAATCAAATAGGAGACAGCAGTAAGGACTTTGTAGAGCTAAAAAGAATTCAAATTTAACATTATAAACCACTATATTCCAAAATATATAGAAAAACTATAAATACAAATTCCTAGAAATACACAAATTATTAAAATTGACTTAAGAAGAAATAGAAAACCTGATTTATCTTTGCAACAAGTAGAAGTTGAATTAGTAATCAAAAATCTTTCCATGAAGAAAAATTTAGGTCCAAGTATCTTTACTAATAAAGCCACCAAGTAAGTAAAGAGGAATTAATATCATTCCTTCAAATTTTTTAAAGTTTTTAAAAAGTTTTTAAAAAATAAATAAATGAAGGGAACATTTCCCAATTTATTCTGTAAGGCCAATATTAGCCTGATACCAATACAAAACAAAAGTCTCACAAAAAAAAAAAAAAGAAAGCAACGAACCAATCCCTTCTAAATATAGATACAAAAATCTTCAATAAAATACTAACTAGCAATTACAGCAACATAGAAATGGTAATGCAATATTAATTTGGCATATAAATCATTCAATTTAATAGACCACATAACATATTTAGAGAAAGAAAACATACTATAATGTCAATAGATACAGGAAAAGCATTTGACAAAATCCAATGCATTTTCATGACAAGACCATTAAATAAACTAGGGAAAAAAAAGAACTTTCTTCTCTGAAGGGCATCTAGGAAAAATCACCAGGTAGCATTATACTTAAAAATAAAAAGTATTGCTTTCTTTTTTAATATCAGGAACAAAACAAGAATATTTACATTCACTCTTCCATTCAACTTTACACTATAAGCTCTAGTCAGAAAAATTAGGCAAGAAAAAGTAATAAAAGGTACTTTTATTAATAAAAGGAAGAAATAAAACTTACTTAAGGATTATGCAATCTTATATTGAAAATATCTTAAAAATTCATGAAAAAACCTACTAGAACTAACAAACTAGTTCAGTCATATTGTAGGATAAAAAAATTAATATACAAGATTAATAGCATTTCTATGCCCTAGAAATGAACAATCAAAAAATTAAGAAAACAATTCCATTTGTAATGGCATTAGAACCACTTCCCATTGGAATCTTCCAGGCAAAAATAATCCCCTGCTGTGAGAAGGGAATTTTTCTTTACATAACATTTGGAAATCTGATTACTTTTTTTCCACTAATGAACCTAATACCTAAATGCAAAATATGCGCAATGTAAAATAACCAGAGGCTTGTCCTTTACCTGAATATGAGCAGAAATACAATGCAGTTTGATCTTAAATATTAGTATTCAGGCCCTGTTAGCTTAGTGGTTTAGCTTACCAGACACAATCACACACATCCCAAGGCACCCAATTCAAGACATGGGACCAGGAATGGGAATGGTGTGGGGTGGGTGGCAGGTTGAGGGTGTGGGGAGGGCGAGGCAGGTGAGGCACAACCAACATGAACAACTAAATAAAACAAATAAAATGCTTCTTATTCCTCTTTATTCCTGCCTGCCTGTATACTTGCCTTCATTCCTGCATCTACCTTTTCATTAAAAAAAATTTGAATTCAGAAAAAAATAAAAGTTGTGCTTAGATTGTCTTATATTCAGGAGTGGCCCAACATAACAGTGACAACTGATAAATTCATAAAGCTCAGTATCTTGTCACTATTGTTTAACAGCTAACTCAGTGGCTGACTCATAGTAATTATTCAAGCAATACCTATTAAAATTGAACAAATTAAAGAAATAATAAATAGAAGATACCTCTAGACTCTACTTACTTGCCACCTGGCAATCTTTACTAGATTGTGTATTCTCTTTCATACTTCTGTGCTCATTAACAAAAGATGCCTACATAAATCCTCCTAGGCAATCTTACATCCTCAGAAATGCCCATTTCCCTGTATACAGCAAATGACTTGACCAGGTTTTTCTCCAGGTAACACTGGCAAATAATATTAAGGTAGACATTTGAACCAAGAAGTTTTTCAATATTGAATTTTTTAAATATGTTTATATAATCCAAGCAACAGAAAAGACTTCAAATTTCCACCCATTTGACTTAATCTACTCAGATTATGATACATAACCACTGATGGAACAGCTTAAAAACAAACGTTTTTTATCTCATGGTTCTGGATTTTGGGAAATCGATGATATAGAAATTCATGAAATCATTAAACACTCTTAATGACTTGCAGGTAACTTCAAGCTGTATCCTCATACATGGACCCCATTCATGAGGGATTCTTCACCTTCATAACATTTTCTCCCAACAGCATCATGTTGGAGATTCGGACGTCTGCATATGAATTTGAGGGGAAGAGCAATACAAACATTGAGCCCATAGAAATATTTAAGATCTCAGAGAACGAAGAGGAATATAAGATGCATATAGTATACTGTGTAACATGAGAATCTCAGAGATTTGAAGTGATTTATTTTCTGGTTTGTGGTTTGTAAGGAATTCCTGGTGAAACTCAGATTTATCATTTATTTTATAATTAAGTTAACAAAAATAATAAAATCTACACTGACTGAATCGTATAACTGCAACTCATCAATTTAAATTGGACCAGTACTGGGTATGAGAAAGATCTTCACCTTAGTTGGGTTGACTGCCATGATCTCTCTGACTAAAGACAAAAAATTATTTTCATTGTCCAAAACAATGTTAGACACAAGAGTAGTTAACTGATAAATGAAATCATAATCTCATTTATTCACTAACAGCTTATTGAAATATAAATTCAATAAGTCATTAAATTCATCCTCTTTTAAAGCCTGCAATTAAGTGGTTTTTAGATATGCACAAAGTTGCATGGCCATTACACTCTCCAATTTGAAAGCTCTCATCACCTAGTAAGAAACCCCACTCCATTAGCAGTCATTCCCTATCCACTTTTCAGAGCTCCTGGCAACCAATGATTACTTTCTTTCTCTAAAGATTTGCATATTCTGGACAATTCATACAAACAGCATATGGCTTTTTATGTATGACTTTTATCATGTAGCATAATGTTTTCAAGGTCCATTCACATTGTTGCATGTTTCAGAATGGCATCCATTTACGTGGACAAACAATATTTCTTTATATGATTATTCTATAATTTGTTTATGTAATCTTCAGTGATATAAATTTTGGTTATTTCTCCTTTGGGTCTACCATGAATAGTGTGGTTATGAGCATTTGTTTGCAATTTTTTTATGTAGATATATATTTTCATGTCTTTGAATATATACCTGGGGCAGAATTCCTGAGTATAGTGGGTTGAGCAATATCTCCCCCTAAAATATGATCATTTCCATATGAATGTTAGGATCAGCTTGTCTATTTCTTCCAGTTGACATTTTGATAAGAGACTACATTGCATCTGTAACAATTTGCAAAGTATTGCCATTTTAATCGTGTTAAATCTTCCAATCCATTAACATAATGTCTTCCCACTTTCTTGCATATTTTAAATTTCTTTTAGTGATATTTTGTAATTTTCAGTATGAAAGTTTTGCATTTCCATTTATATTTTATTCTTCTTAATAAACTAGTAAATTGAATTTTCTTAATTTTTTTTCAGACTACTCTGCAAACCACTTTTAATTAACTTTATCTTTAAAAACCATGTTGAAGATTTTTTTTTTCTTTTTCCATGTCTTTATCCCTCCTTTTATGATATGATTCTTATTATTTTTATATGTCTTGCTCTGTAGCCTAAAATGACTTTTATATTTTAACGCAAAAAAAATTATCTTTTATAATACATGGCTCTCGAGTATCTTTAAATTTTTCTTTTCCAAAATATTCTTAGAATTGAAAGGCACATGAGTGATAACATAGTTTGGTCCATTCACAATACAGCTGAGGACCAAGGGGTACATAAACAATTGTTTATAATGTGTGGAATGAATGTATAAGAGGAATAATTCTTCAGATTCTCTGTTTAGGACTCGTTCCCTTTAAAAGACCATGACATTAATTTAAAATCTATCTTTGATTTTACATTCTTATAGAATGAGAAGTATGCAAATTTAATCTACACTGTGGGGCACCTAACATAACATATAGATGCTTTAAGTGGGCTTATTTCATTATGACAAATATATCCATAGGACCCATGGTCCTGTGGGTGGATGGATTCTGCTTTATGAAACTTGTATATTTTAAGACTTTCTCGCATTAATTTTCTGCCCACAGGCTTGTGATACATTTTCTTTTCTTTCTTTCTTTTCTTTTTTTTTACATAATAATTATGTAGTGCAATATGAGAGGAGACAACACCAGCTCAATCCTCAAAGTTTTTTGGATGATAACATTCTAACTCAGGGGTGTTTTTAGTTCCTTTTGATTGCAGAGTTCAAAAAGCTTCGTACACCTTTAGTGATAAGAACCATAAATTATCTTTGATTTAATGACTGTCTACAGTTACAATGACAGTACCTTATGCTAGCAATTGACTTGTTTACCTCTCTTAGTCAATGCAGGATTATATCTTTGTATTAAACCAAAAAAATATGCCCTGCCAGCTGGACTAGTTGGTACTAAATGTAATTTAACCATGGGAAGGCGGTTGATTCAGATTTTTGGGAGAAAAGTGGAAAAAAGGACAGTGTGTGTGTCTACGTGTGTGTGTGTTTAAATCTTAACCTATGTAAAGGTAAGACCTCAAAACAGTGTTGAGCATAGAGATTTTCCCTTTGTATGTAAAATGCAAAAGTATAAAATAGTAACACACAAGATGCATTCAATGTTCATATAATATGGTAGGGTATTCCAGCTATAGACAGAGAAGCATAAATAGCCTCTATAAATCAAAACATATTGTTATTAAATAACCCAGGACAAATACAATAAGGATCTCTACCCATAAAAACAAATCCTTCTAACACAGCGAAGGCATTTTCCACCCACTGCTAAATCACCAGAAGGCCTTTGCATCCATTTTCTGGGTTTACTGAAAAACCCAAGCAGGTGACAAAAATACTGCCTTTGGGAGAATGTATATAGGTTAACTGAGTTTGCAGTTAACATCCTTCAGAATTACTTAAGCATCACGGTTTTCTAAACTGGTGAGTGTCTCTCTCTCTCTCTCTCTCTCTCTCTCTCTCTCTCTCTCACACACACACACACACACACACACACACACACGAGAACGGGAGGGATGGGGTACAGTGAGAGAAACAGAGACAAAGATTGATTTTAGGCTACTCAGACCGAAACTCCCCATTTTGTGTCTCCCAAGTCTACTGAGACCGCTGAGAAATTTCAGACTCTCTGCTTTTCCACTTCTTTTACTGAAAAGTGTACTTGCTAGATGATCGAAGAGCTGACAGAGACCTGAATTGCCCATGTGGGGAATACAGTAGGAAATAAGTATTTTTTATTGTCTTTAACTCGTATTATTTTTATATGTATAGCATATTAAGGAAGGGAAAGATGGATACAAGAAGTGTGATATGAATTGCTGAAACACCTTTGTTATCCCTGGTTCAATTATGTAACAAAATAAAACAAAAACCCACTGAAAGATTTTCGTAAAGGAAGCATTTCTTTTTCTTTTTTTTTTTTTTTTTTTTGCATTTCAAACAGAATTTCCAAAATGAGAGA
>RJWH01000072.1:395460-523039 GCA_004363575.1 Solenodon paradoxus | reverse complement strand
AGACATGGAAAAAATGTTGTCTTGGGCAATTTTATGTACTTTTAAATCTTCAACCAATCCAACACCCTTTCTCTTTAAGCCCCTCAAATGATAAGAATTGTTATTTAATTACTCTGACAGTTAATTACTATTCAAACAAGTACAGCAATAAACTAAGGCTAAGGCTACCATTTACTGAGACTTCATAAATACACTCATAATTATATGATTAGGCATCACTGTCTTTGAGACTTGATTATGATAAAATTAAGGTTATTTCTCAATTTAAAACTGCCATAAGCAGATGACTCTATCTTTTCCTTTTATGGGCTTAATATGCATGGATTGTGAACAACTAATGTCATTCAAAGCTAAAAGTTCGCTCATTAATAGCATATAGAGGTTAGATTTTGTGACTTTTGTTGATCAGTTCTTGTCATCTAAATGCACTTTAAAATATGTTGACCTAGTATTCCTGTTTTGGTGCATATTCTTCAAAAGAATTTATTCCAATGAGCAAAAATTGGTGAAAGGGGATTAACCAACGATGTGATGAGATTCTAAGAAAGTTACTGTTTCCCTTGTTGCAAAATTTCAGACAGATAGGTCACAGAATTGAAACATGATCATCTCATGTCTCCAGTGCCTACTGCTAGGAAACACTTAGCACATCATCTTGGAGAAAAACAACCATTATTTCTAGCTTTTCAAAAAATTCTCATTCAAACTGTAATTCTTTATTTTAGTAGTGATTTCTAAAAAAATTCTTGAGTATTTGATAGCTGAGGGCGAGGTTGCTATAAGATCATTAAAAAATAACCTAGACGGTTTTCTAGTATATTGATTAGGATACGTTGAGGGGTAAGTTGGATAATGAACCATTACCCTCTCTATATATGTATACTTGATTTTTTCTGGACTAGTTTTCCAACACTTTTTGTTGGAGTATGATGGGAATACAGCTTAATTTTATTTATTTTCATTTGTGGGTGACCACTGCCAGATGCAAAGGTAGCATTTCTCTCTGACAATGCAGTGCATTGTCTTGCCATGATTTAAATAAATGAACTCCAGCTATCTGCATTCTTCTCCTTTCCAAGCTTCAGGGACATGTTGTACAAGTACAATAGCTCCTGACAGTGAGAAGAGTTGCCCTGAAGAGATGGCAATAAAGGCATTTTTTTTATAGCATTTTCCTTCAAAGTGTAGCCAATTACCATTTCGGTAATATTTGCAGGATGCCAACAAGGTAGATAATATCACCATCACCACTTTAAAGATGAGGAAACTAACAAAGCATGACTAGACGACTCACCCAAGGTCAGGCGTGCTGCTAGATCTGACTCCCCAGTAGCACTACTTTGTGTCTTGGTAATGTTAAGTACACGACATTGAACTCTTTCTTGCTGGCTTACTGAATTTTCCATAACCTGTGCAATTGCTAAGTTAATATTCTAAGACATAGTTTCTTGATTACAGGTAAGAAACATGTGGGGATAAAGAGTACAGAAGCAGAGATAAAAGTTGAGATAATATTTGTCACTGAAATCTGAGCTTACATATTCCACATAAAGTGGAATTTCTAAGGCAACTTGTTTTACTCAGCTGTTTAATTGGTTTATAGAATGTGCCCAACTGCCATACTCTCTTCTCCCCAACAAAAGTAATCACCTTTGGGTTCTCATTCTCAAAACATAATGTTTCTTCCATAATCACAGAAGCAAGTGCCTCATTTTTCTTCTTCTACCTCAGAGCCATTACTGTTCCCAAAAGAAATCACTTGGTTCAAAATATCCAAAACAAGGGCCTCTAATATTTTTTTCATTAAAATTAATTTTAAATAAAAGATGTTTTAAAGTTCCCAGCACTCTGGATCAGCTTTCAAAAAGAGTAATCAGTTTGCACAGTGTTACCTAGTTCTTAAGGAATTCATTTCTGCTTTCTGCAAAAACAAAGACTTTGAGTTATACCAGAATAACAATGGCAAGTTTTCAAAATGAGTCTTGACAATGAATTCAGGTGGATTGTGAGTGTGACATCTGACAATGTCTACACTTACGGGCAATCTTAAAACCAGGACAATAAAACCCTATCACAGACATGAATCATAGTATATTATCCTCTGATTAATTTTAATATGTATATATGCTGATGGGATAAATATCATTTTGTAAAGGGATAATTGACTGGTGATGATTCCCCCAACTGATTAAAATAATGAGTCTTCAGAGAGCTGAGCCTAGGTTACATCATACCACCCCTTCACCAACTGAATGCTAACCCTATGATTCAAACATCAGAAAAACTGAGGTTGACTGAAGTTTCTCATCCATTCTCCATAGTACCACATTATCAAAGGTGTTTTATTTTTATTCTACGAGTATATTCCCCACTGTGTCTTTTTTAATCACTCTATAGCTATGATTCTAATGAGTTTTAATTTAACAAGAAAACTGAAGATTTCCACAGTTAGATTTAATAACAATTGACTCAGTGAAGATTCATACTTAGGTAGAGGTTATTCAACTGCAATAGAATAGCTACTTTTAAAAAGACCCATTTGGTATGCCCTGGTGGCTTAGCAATTTGACCAGCAACAGTCCACATAGAATCCAAGGACCTGGGTTCATGACCTGGGAGTGGGGGAACAAGCAAGATCAATAACTAAATAAAATAAATAAATGCTTCTTCTCTCTCTCTCTTCCTACCTGCCTGTCTCTGCTTGCCTTCATTCCTGCCTACATCTATCCTTTAAAAAATATCCATTTTATGTCCAACTCACTAGGCCATTTTAGTTTATAATTACTAACATTTTAAATCACTTCATATTCACAGATATCTTCATTTTTACCATTTTATATCTTTTCACCCTACAGTGTTTTACCTGTCTGCCTTTACCTGGGATATAGCTGACTTTAACTAGAGTCTGTCTATGATGTCCTGAGAAGCAGTAGGGTGTGACCGGACAAGAACACAGTATTCTCCCTCTCCCTGGAAACCATTTTCTCAACTTATATAGAATGCCTGCCTGGGGTTTATATGAGCATCAGGATTCATGTCCCTGCCTGACCTTTGCTGCTTGAATTCTTTTGATATAGAGTTGAGTTATTTCCAAAATGCAGGCGCTTCCACTGTTATTACTTCACCAACAATGCTGACCTATGAAAGTCCAAAAGGGCTCATATCAACAAAAGTAAAATGAAGGGAAAATATTTTTGCCAAGTTTAAGGCTAGCCATCAGTGTTACAAATTGTACTGCAAAAAGTAGAAATTCCAGTGTTTAATCAACATTGGGAGGAGGTTAGATTTCCTGGTCTTCAAAATAATTATGAGGCTCTAGACGGAAGAAAAATGTTATGCTTGAGTTTCTCTGACTCCATGACCTTTGAATTCTGATAACAATCTTAATGCTACAGAACAATGGCACTTTAATATTAAATGGAAAATTGTTCACAGGGCTAATGTTAACTCATAATGACCCAGCATTACTGCATTACTGGAGTAAAGAAGTAGTTGAGAAAAGAGTGGAAATTTACAGAAAATTTAGACATTTTGAAAAGGTAGGACCTTTATTCTCAGTTGTTTCATCAGTAGCCAAACCATTTATGTTTCTCTTTACAAAAAGGTAAAACTATCCACAGACTTTCTTTTAATTGTGAAGCTTTGAAAATGAGACTATGAAATCACTTCACACCATTTAATCTTCACAAATGAACGTCACTGCTCAGGGTCTCGTATGCAAAAATGCAGACTCTTGACAGGACAAGCAAGTGATTCAGTTATGCAAGCCCATACTTAACTAGTAGATATGAACCCAGATTCCAAAACTTACTCTCCTCATCAGGTCACTTTACACTGTCATTAGATGAGTATACACAAAACACCTCTCAGAAATTCAGCATTTTATATCATGTAATTATTTTTAAAATTAATCTGAAATGATGTGGTAAGGTCTAAAGTGAATTTCTCCATTGCATCAAACAATTTATATAATATTTAGGTAGCTTCACTTTTAAGACCAATGAATGGGATATGCTATTCCTAAAATAAGCTAACAGATTCTTTCAATTCCTCACTGAAAATGTTGCCATAAATGCATATAAAACAAAAATAAAATGTTACTGTGGCAAGATTTCCAGTAGAGTGGGAAACCTATTTGACATTAATCAGTATTTGCTGAATCTTTGCCACAGCAAGTAAGATGAGAGGACAAATGAAACAGACTGGGGTCATGACTCATTACTGCTTAACTCAGTTTAAGCTGAAGCAGCTAAGAGGAGATAAATTTCTTATCAAATAGCTTTAGGGATTATGCCTGTATGCACTCTCTTTCAGTATCTCATTTATTATCTTCAATATAGATAATTTTGTCATTTTGAATCTTCCCAGATTCATTGTGTTAAAGAATAAATAAGAGGTTAAGAAATTATTACTTTAATACAAAATACAAATCATTGTATTGCAGTAGTCAAATCTTATAACTTTTCCTTTTATAAATTGGGGAATTATAGCTTTGAGAAAACCAAGATAGTAATAGTGAGAATAATCAAAGGATGCAAAATAAGGATGAGGGGGAAAAAAGTTAATCCAAACCAACATAAAAGTGAACAAAGAAGTTTGACTTAATAAAGTCAGAGAGTACTTTAAGCAACATCAAATCTTTATAATGATGATAGTAATGGAGAATAAAGCATAAGGCTTTTAAGTTCACTTCAGGGATTAAAATGAAGTCTGAAAAACACAGTCTTTTAGACACACACATCTTTCAAGCAACAGTGAAATCAAGATTTAGGTGAAGTGACACAGCAGTTCTGTCTTTTGTGCCTAACACCACAGATTATTTTTAACCTCAGAAGGATTAGGACACAAACTATTATTCCTCTGGTCATTAAAATGTGCATAAATATTCATAACTAAATATTTAGCTAGCAGAAATAGTAGACACTTTGAGATGAGTGAAAACAGCACTTAACAAGAAATTCCCATTATAAGAGATACGACAATAATATGTGACTAATGTCTGTGAGCAGGATATATTACTGATATATTCATAATTCAGAATTTACTTTTATTTGTCAGACAAGAAAAATTATTAATTTAAATAGTATTCTATGTTCATGTAAAATTTAATGTTATGTTAAAAAAAGGAGGATAGTCAGCAACAGCTTGGGCATTCAAGACCTATGCAATAGCCATGTTGAATTAGAACATACTAGCTATTACTATCAGGTAGCAACTGAATTAATACATTCACTGAATTTCAGTTTAAATAGATTATTTTAATTAAATATAAAAGGCTTCTTAGGTGGAGATACACTACTTGTAAAATACTTTGAACATAGTAGAAGATTGATGGAGATACTGATTGGTCCAGCATGCCAGCAGTGATACCCTAACTACAGAAACTGTACCTGAGCCTATTTAATTTGGCTTCTCTGCCTTCAGTCTCACTGACACCCACCCATCCTCTTTACTGCTTCCAAAACAACCTTTCTAAAAAAGTCAAGTTTCTATCATATTCCTTTTTTAAAAATGTGTAATGGTCCACAAAATGAATCTCAACTTCCTTAGTCTATTCTTTCTCACAAGGGTCTTTATTAATTTGTTCTAATGTATGTAGGCATCTTCTGATCCTAATATTTACATACTCCCTATGCTTTCAGAATGCTGGATAACCAGAAATCTTTGAGAATACCTTATTTCCTAACTTGACCCCTAAAGCAGTCATAAGTGGCTCCCAAATACCCTCTTGGCAATCAAGGCTTGTACCTATAATTCTGCCTGAAGACACTCTTCTGTGAGTGGAGCTCATAAACCCACAACCTGTGAAAAGTCTAAAATTCTGGAGAATTAATGGTTCCTCTGAGCAGTTTTCAATCACAGAATAATCAGAATTCATGAATAACTCCAAGTCCTAATCTAAACTGTTTCCGACAGTTCTCCCAAGGAACTGAATGAATCCTTATTGCTCACAGAGATAACTTGCTAGAAAAACACTCTTTAGAATTGTTCTTACCTGTCTTGCTCACTTTGCACTCCCCTACCAGTGCTTCCTCTCAAATATACTGTTTATATTCAAATCCTTGTCTCAGAGTTCACTACAGGAGGTGTGCCTTCATACGTAGTGTCCCCACCTTCAGAAAACATTATTACCTTCCTCCATATCCACCTCAGAAGCCTTTAAGGCAATATTTCTCAAGCTTTTCATGTCATACAAATCTCCAGGAGATTTTATTAAAATACCTGTTCTGATTTGGTACATCCAGAATAGGAGCTGAGAGTCTGCAGTACCAACAGGCTTCCAGAAAAATGCAGATGCCCCTGGTGTTCAAACCACATTTTGAGTAGCTATTTTTTAAGATACAACTTAAGCACCTTCAGCTTTAGAAGTCTTCTCTAAAACTGCCTCGTTCCTATCCTGATGATTGATCTTTTTTCCTATGTTCATTGTTTTGTGTAGTAATTATTTAGAAATATGTCTCCCCTTTAAGTCTTTTCCTTTAATATGAAGATTCTCTTTTTATCTGTGTATCCACAATTACTAGCATATTGTCTGATATGTTACCCATAACTAATAAGTGTTTATGAACTGACAGAATGAATGAACAAATTATAACTTTATAGCATTCATTAACAAAAATTTTATATGTACATCTATTATATGCAAGTGTGTTTTAAGTATGAGTTATATAAGTTCTTCAGCATTCTGATTTATTTTCCATATTAAACCACAGACTCCAGGATACCTGAACAATGGAATTGATTGTAGAACTTCTTACCTAGGGATATTTAATTAGATACATATAATTATTGAAAGGATTTAGTTAACTTCTATCTGAAAGGCAAGGGAAATACCAAATAATAACAGAAGCTCCTTCCTTTTATCCACATTTAAAATTTGTAGATGAATGTTGTACAAGCGATACCCTGGGTTGTAGGAAGTAGTGGTGGTGCTTAGAAAGGGGGATACAGGAAGAAATTACATGAACACCTAGGAGGAAGTACTGCAGGAATTGCTACAAAGAATTTGCAAATGCCATTATCCTTGGAATCTCAGAATTCAACTCCCTGTTCATTCCAGCTGCTTCCTCCTTAAGCAAAACTCTGTGTACAGTGGTGAAACCAAATCTATCAAGGGAATAGCCTATATGGCATCCTTAGATAGACAACTAATGGAAATAGTATCTGATCTTTCTACTTTAAGATGCAAGAACAGAAACTGGGGTGTTTTCAGCATATCAAGTTCTAAACTAGATAATAGCTCTGATAATGGACTAAAGTAAAGTGAAATGTGAAGCGCAAGGAAGTGTTTGCTGGAAGTCAGCTCCTATCTCATTCCAACCTAATTCCCTTACCATTAGAAATCAACCTTGAGCATATAAGAAAGACATTCTTATGACAAGGAATATAGGAACTGAAAGACCTTGACATACTGAAATTAACTAGACTACAACTTGAAAATGTTTTGTACCTTATTTACATCTATTATACTATATTATAATTATTACTGTCTAGGTCCATGTTTCCAGTTAGGTTAGTCAAATCCTTTAGGGCAGGAATCATGTTCATTAATCTTTTCTTTCTAGAATCCTTTTATACTATTGCAGGTATTGAATTAATCATTATTTAATGAATGAATCAATGAACGAACTTTGACCAGACTGAAATTTTTTAGCTTTAGGACTCCGACTAGTTAGGGAGGGTTCTCAAAGATTTTACTAGCTCAAAAAAACATGTTTAAAAACAAAACCACTCACAATGAGATGTAACTTCAAACCATCTAAGATAACTCTAAACAAAATGATAGAAATAAGAGTCAGTGAGAATGTAAAGAACTGGAACTCTTGTGTATGACTTGAGAGTGGAAAATGGTACATCCATTTATGAAAACATTTTGACTGATTCTTTAAAAATACAAATTTACATAGTCAATCTAGTCCACTCATAGGTATATACTCAAAAAAATTAAGAATACAAGTCCTTAGAAAAACATGCATAAGGCATTGTAACAGTATTAATAAAAGCCAAAAATTAGGTAACTCAAATGTGTGTCAAATGATGACTGGAAAAACAAAATATGGTATAGCCATATAATTATATACTACTTAGCAGTAAAAATAATACAGTAATTATAGCTGTTATGACATGAATTTTTAAGACACACATTGTTAATAGAACTGCTGTTTTTCAGTATTTTCTCATTTTGAGAATTTCCTTAGAATGTTTTAATTTTCCAGGGAACATCTCCACCCACACAATCTTGTTGTTATTTATAGTTCTCATTCTACTCTTGAAAAAACTAAATTACTTATATTTTTACAATTAATATTTAATTAATTTCCCATTGCATGTTATCAAACGGGAGTTCAACTCAGAAATTTTTGTACCCTCACCTCCACTCTAAGTTCACCATCTATAATGGCTAATTTTATGTGTAAACTTGATTGGAATGACCAGACACCTTGTAAAACATTATCCCTGGGTGTCTCTAAGGATGTTTTAGGAAGATATTAGCATTTGAATCTGTAAAGTGAGTAAAGAAGATCACCCTCATCAATATGCATAGGTCTGATCCAGTATGTTGAGACAATGAAACCAAAGGTGTAAGAAGAGTGTATTTTCTCCCTGAATGACCTGAGAAAGCCTTCAGACATTGGCATACCTGGTTCTTGGGCCCTTGGACTCAAACAAAGATATAATACTGGCTCCTCTGGTTCTTAGACCTTCAAAATTTTAACTAGAACTATAGCGACAGCTTTCCTGGGTCTTCAGCCTGCAGATGGCAGATCATGGGACTTCTTAGCTCTCATAATCATGTGAGTCAATATCTCATAATAAATCTCTTTATATACATGCATATATATGATCTATATCTATTTCAATACAAACACATGCAATTAGTTGTTTCTTTTGAGAACCACAAAACATCATCTTATTATTAAAGCCTAAACTATATTAGTGTTTCATTGCATTTTTATTGACAATAAACTCTATTAACCCCTTTATATGTGAAAAATACCTTTATTTATCATACTTTATCACATTTGACTAAGAATATTATAATTACATGGACATTACAATTTATATTGGATATTATTTTTCTTTAACACTTTGACCATATTCCACTATTATCTGAGACCTATTATTGTCAGTGAAAAGTTTGCTTCCAAGGTCATAATTTTGTAGGCAATGTCTCTTTTTACAGCTTTTAAAATTATTTGTATCTGAAACTGTTTAGTCATGATATGTCTAGATGTATAACTATTATTTATTTGTATTGACATTCCTGAGTGCAAAAAATTTCCTAAGACTTAACATCACTGGCTCCTCTGGCTCTTAGACTTGATTGCAAGCCTTTTTCTACACCATTTTTTTAGTCATTGCTTTTGGTATTTCTTTAAGAAAATTGTTGTAACCTTTCCATCTATTCTCCTCTCCATACTTCATTTTTACTTTTGATTCTTTGCTTCTCTTTGCAGAACTCCCTAGTGGTAGTACGCTAGTGCTTCCTAATTCATTAATTCATGATTTCACTGTCTATAATCTACTGTTTATCTCTTCAATTCCATCTTTTATTTTAAGGATCAAATATTTATTTTAATTTACAATTTTTCCAAGTAGGTCATTTTCATAAGCAAGCATTCTTGTTGCCAATTGTTGTTTCCTAATTTCATCATCTCATTTAAATGGAAGCTATATCTGTATATATTTTATTTTTTGAGTATCTGTAACACTTAGATAATTCTAGAATTTATTTGAGGTAATATTGCTAAAATCATTGCTATTAGCTGCTTTCTTTAATATTATATTTTTACCATGCACTTAAGGATTTAGGCTTTTGGCACAGTTTGAGTGGGAATTAATGTTTTCGTTTTTTGTCTCCCTCTGTGCTCACCCCTATATGTCTAGAAGCTGCATTTGCTGCCATCCAGTACTCCATGTCTTAGTTCAGAGCCAGGTTTGAGTTATTGACTTGAATTAATTAAATTCAGTAGATCTTGTCATAGAGCAAGCAGGTGACTAGCTTACTTCCTATTCTTGAGGTTATGTCTTTAACCTCTCACCTAGATCTGCAGCTGAAGTTTTTAGTTCTGGGGCATCCTTTCACAATAGAGAGGAGCCCCTGCTCTATTCTCTATTAATTGTTTTATTATTCACATTGTTACATGATTTTTAGGACATTGAATTATACCTCAGTCTGTGGTGTTTCACACCACACCCAACAGCACAGACCCTGTACAATTTACCACCACCTTGTCAACAACTTCCTGCCCAGTTCTAAGCTTCAGTTAATGAGCCATACTACAGGTTCCTGCTTTGTATGTTACATTGCTGATCCACTTCTCAAATAGGAACCCAATTCCCAGTCACCGCTGCTTGATTAAAACCCAAATCACTACAATTTAGAGTCATCAACTTTGGTGTCCATTTTAAATTTCTCTTTCATTTATGGTCATAGTTGTTTTTTTTTTTTCTTCTCTTCTTGTTTGCTTGCTAGTTTGGGGGATTTTTTTTTACCCTAGTTCTAAAATTAGACTTTCAAGATCAAGATTGTAAAATTATATTTGAGAATTATCACTTCATGGGTTGTCTTTATAAGATCACTTATGGATAGGGTATAAAGCAATAAGAGCAAACAAAATAGAACCTTGGAGAATAGCAGTGTTTCAGAACTTATTAGAAGAAGGGTTATCTGTAAAGGAGATTGAGAGAAAACAGTCAGAAGCATAAGACAAAAAATGAAGAGAATAGTACTAAAGAAGTTAAACGACAGAAACAGAGATTTTCAAGAATGATTATGTATTGAATAGTATATTTCAGTTTCGGTAAGATAAAACCAAGAGGTTTACACCAGATATTTTTTAAGTCATTTTTCACGTTTGTTGGCACAGTTTCCAAAGAATGGAGAAACTATCGCTAGCAAGGATGTAGAGAAAAAAGAAAGCTTGCGTACCACTGGCAGGAAGATAAAATGATGCAGTTATGATGAAAAACAGTATGTGGATTCCTCAAAAAATTAAAAACAGAATTACCATATAATCAAAAAATCCACTTCAGGATATAAAACTAAAAGAATTCAAAGAATGATCTCAAAAAGATTATTTTGCTTTGATATGTATATGGAAGGATTATTCACAATAGCCAAAAGGTGAAAGTAATCCAAATGTCAGTCCACAGGTTAATGGATAAAGCAAATGTGGTAAACACATATAATGAGTTATCATTCTGCCTTTAAACAGAAAGAAATTAGGATGAATGCTACAATATGAATGAGTCTGGAAAGTACTAAGCTGTGAATTAGATCAGGCACAAAAGGACAAACACTGCATAATTCTACCTACATGAGGTACTTAAAGTAATCAAATGTATAGAGAAATAAGCAGAAAGGTGTTTGCCAGTGGGCTGGGGTACCAGTGTCTTATGCAGAGTAATTGTTAAAAGTGTACAAAATTTCACTTTTACAACAAAAATCCTAACGAATGCTTATAAAACAATGTGAATATACTTAACATTACTTAA
Organism: Solenodon paradoxus; assembly: GCA_004363575.1. NCBI lineage: Eukaryota > Metazoa > Chordata > Mammalia > Eulipotyphla > Solenodontidae > Solenodon > Solenodon paradoxus. The sequence continues at coordinate 511,540 of RJWH01000072.1, read as the reverse complement.
CTGGACACTTAAAAAGGCATAAGATATTAAATTAAATGCTCTGTACATTTTGTAAGAATTAAAAATAAAATTAAGTAATACAAATAATGGACAAGACAAATTAAATGAAGGGCAATGGTAAGTAGTAAATGGAAGATGAAAACGAGAGACAGTGTGGGAAAATCTCTTCTCTGAGAAGTTGTGGTTGAGGGAAACTCTCTGAGCATAAAGTATCAAAGGAAAACACAGTCAAATATCAGCAAATCTAACCATCTAAAGTTTAGCAATTTGAAGGTCAAAAAAAGAGACCAAAGTTCAAATGATGAAAAAAATAGTTGTTAAAAAATGACCTACAGATGAATAATATCCTTAATATTTAAATAGTTCATAATAGTTGCTGATCATATAACATGATCCACTCACTGTAACAGTACTTCACATAATTTATCTCACTAATCCCTACAACTCTGATATATTGTAGTAATTACTATTCCCATTTTAAAGATGATAATCTGTCCATACAGTCACTCTGTAACTTGTCCTATTAGTATTCTATAGCAAGTGGCAGAGCCAGTGTGAAGCCTAGGAAAGTGACTCTAGAGAGGTATGATCTTAACCACTATGTTCTGTTAAGAAGAACAGGAATATTCTAGTGAGGAAATAAGAAGACTAAGGACATTAGTAGGTAATACTCTAGGGAATAAAATGTTGTCAAAATATAAATAGCAGATGCGTATTATCAAAGAAATACACACTAATGCAGTATTTACCTTTCAAGTTGATATAGATTTCTTCTGGTTCTTTGTATTTACTCAGTGAATAAGAAGTTACAATAAGACAGGTTTTTGAAGAAATTAAGAAAGTTTGGAAAATTAATGAGGCAAGATTTCCAAGAAAAACAGACGCAAAGGAGGGAAGTGGGGAAGACAAAGTAAGTAAATAAGAGCTCAAGCAAGCGAGAAAAAGCCTGCCATTTCCCTCCATTTCCTATGTTTACCTCCATAGGAGCATATATCTTCAAAATAACTGGAATGACTTGTCATTGCAAAGAGAAAGCTGCTTATAAGGTTGCTTACAAAAAGAAAGGACCCTTACTAAGATGTCTAATTGAGGTCCATTTAGGGAGGTCAGCATTACCATGGCAGGCAATTTTTCTTTCTTGTGACCCTCAAAAATTGCCAGTCAACCTAGAGACAGAACTTGCTACCTCAGCCTAATTGTCACCAGTCTTTGTTTCTGTTCACACATTTCTGCTATTTAGTGTAATCAAGCCTCTTCTCCACACTCCATACTCAGCTGGTTTCCAGGAACTTGGAGAATCAAAAAGGAAATACTGCGTGGATTCACTTCAATAGGTTTCTGGGCAGTGACTCATTTCCCTTTGGTTTCCTTCCTGTGGTGATAGTTTAACAAGTTTTCTAGTTAACTGTGACCCACTGCACACACTTCTTCTCAGTAGTCTATTATTCCTCACTGGTTTGTAGTCAGTTTTCTTTGTTGCTTCCCTTAAGAACTAAATTTACTCAAAAAGCATATTTGTATTCCAACCTAATTTGAGCAAGTTTAGAGTGTGATAAAGTAATCATTTCACCTATACATTAGGGTCAGTTTGTCGGCAAGCGTTTTTAATTAATTAGTTATTTTTTATCCAGAACTTAAAAGCAGCAAGTAGCAGCTATAATTATTCAATCCACATTCTTTCATCAAAGATTTATTGGGCATCAGCAATTTGTCCAGCATAATTCTGATCTCTCAAGAGCCCTTGAAATAACAGCCCTGAGATAAAATCTCAGCCCTCAAGAATTTCCAAAGGTAAAAACTCAATAACTAGAGAAAAAATAAACTTCAGTATTCCTGAAAATAGAACCAATATAAAGAAAACATAAGAGAAGAGGTGGGAAGGATCTTGTTTAGATAACATTATATATTACCTAAGTATTCTCTTCCCAGAAAATAAAAAGTCTGATGGACTTGAATATTGGGAAGTCACACGCTTAAGAATTTCTGGACTCTCCATTCCAGGAACAAATTGGAACAGGGAGAGTTGAGGGACTACAAGAAATCTGAGAGCAATAGAGAAGGAGAGATTCTCTCTCCTACTTGGACAAACGTAATGTTTAAGGCCACATGAAGTTTGGACTTTATTCTGATTGTAACAGCAAAATATTAATGATCAAAGAGGGGCTGATCTTACGGGAAATGTGAAGACATATGAAATTTTTGCCTAAATATTCTCCACCTCAGTCCTTGATACACATCTCCTATTATGGTGAGAATAAAATGAGTTTTAGGGCAATAATTTAGGGCCCAGACAAGACTCCTACTCTGAAAAATCTCACCCAAGCATCCACATAATGTTTTGAACTTTCAATAATAGAAACTTATTCACTTCACTTTCAGAAATCCCTACAGTGATGTAAATGCGAAAAGATTCTAATAAACAACTAAATTGTTAGCATATTAGTATAGATTAATTTGTCAGATTGTAACACCGAAAGAAATAAATGAATTTTGGAGTAAGTGTAAAGATTTGGAAGGTGAAAGTCCTTCAAAATGAGAAAGTCTATTACCCAAATATCCCAGACAGTGAGCTCAGATAGTAGCAGTGTTGGTGCTGGGACAAGGAAACACACAGGGTAGAAGGGTCAGGTGGCACTAAAGACAAACCTGAAATATTTGCATGAAAAACAGGTCTTCCTTAAAGTCAGGATCCTGATTCTGGCAGGAGCTACTCATATATTAAGCAGTAACATAGCTTACTGGTGACTCATTAGAAATAGTCCAGAAATCATACTTTGAGGAAACCAGAAGCTTTTATTTCTGTTATATGCAAGAAAATGAAATTAGGAAAGCACCAGTTTTCTAACTTCTAACATCTTATTTGGTCAAGAGCTAACTGCCAACATCAAAAACAGACACATCAAAGGGAAAATGTAGGGGTATTTTTCTGACATCCAGTTCCAGCCTCAGGAAATTAAGCAAAGATTTTGTCAATAGATAGATGAGAGTTAGATACATATATGGGTATTTATAGAAACCTATATAGATATATATGAGTACTTAAAGATGCATGACCAAAGAGTTCAGTAGTTCTAATTGACTTAAAAATCTGAGAAAATTTCCTAAAATGCTTAAAATAAATTATCCTATGAGCTTAGGCAGTCTTCTAACTAGTCCTGCAAATAAGTGACATTTTCCTCTCAACTTCCAAACAAAACAAATTGGAAAAACTAAATGTCTTTTGGTTTTTGTTTGTTTTCTTTTTAATTGGAAAGCTGTCCCTAGCCTCTATGACAACCATTGTATATCTGTTCATGTGTTTGTCTTACCTTTCCGATTTCACTGTAAATCCCTCAAGGACAGGAATAGTTTCCTTTTATAGCTCCCTAGAGTACACAGTGGACACTCATTAAATGCTGTTGACTGACTGTCTACAGATACTATGAAAGGGCAGAACAAAAATAATTGACACCATACCTACAGAAAAGGATTAAGGGGACATAAATTTGACATTTCACATTGTTAATACCCATCTGATATCATTCACAGAGAAAGTAGAATTTTTATCTTTAGGGTGGCTCCACAAATCCCAAATAACAATCTGACTTTATTATAGAATATTCACTTTTCTTAAATTGACTTACCAGGGTCAGCAAGCATTATAACGAACTGGATAAGATGTGGTCAAATTTAGACCTGATAGGTGGATCTAAATGTTGTTAAATATTTGATGTTGTGTTTCCAAATATTAAAGGCTGACACTTCATATAGAATCTTCTGCAGTCACCTTCTTTTGTTGTCCTATGTGAGTTACAGGAAGCTTTCAGTAGATTTCTGTCTCTCTCTCCTTAGGAAATTTTAGCAATATTCAAGAGGAATATGCATGTGTTGCTATGGTCAAGTATCATTCTCTTTTGTATACTTAATAATCAAGACAAGCAAGGCCATTTCTGTATCTTTTGCTCTATGAGTATTTCATAATTATGAATAAAAATTAAGTCTTATTTGATCGTATTTATATTCATTTATATTTGAAATGATGATACTGACTTTAGTGTTCATATCTTTTTTTATTCAGTGATGATAAAATAGTTGATTGAAAGTAGTGTGTAAGAATGCTTAATTTGCATATCATCTGAATTTCATCAACATAATTTCACTTCCTTCTCCAAGGATCTTGCTTCACTGACAGGAAAGAGTTTGAGAGAAGTTTCTGCTGAGTGGCATTTCTGAATGAGAAGCCAATAATATCTACAAATAATTAGATCATTTGAACCCTGTGAGGAAACCACTGTGGGACTATATCTAACAAACATCTGTAATTTTGATTTAATATCCTTGTCCTGAAGGAATTCCAGTTCTTTAGAAGGACATTCTATAAGAAAAAGAAGTCTGGTTCAGATGTGGGAGTTGGTTGCCAGGGGTAACCTTAACTTAGAAGAGATTGTATTTAAACTACCTACAAATCTCAAAGAAGGTACAGTAAACTATAACTTTACTCTAAGAAAAAAATTCTTTTCTCCTTTGAGAGTGAGCAAAATGACTCCTTTTTGCTGGTAAGAAACCCTCACAGAAGTTCCTGATGCTGATTTCAAGTGGGACTGTAATCTCTGCTTGTCTGGGGCGAGTAGAAATCAACAGGGATTCAGGAATTTCAGGTCTTCCCAGAAAATAAAAAGTCTAGAAAGAAACCCAAAATTGTCTTTTATTTTATATACAGCTTCCCATGAATAATCCATATGCTACTGAGGAGAGGAGTCTAAAGAATTGAAGAAGAAAAGCTTTCCGCAATAGAGGCTGTAAGGCACACTACTTATTGGTATGTTAAAAGTTCATTGTGAAAAGAGAGTGCAACCCTTGCCTTCAAAAGGCTTAGAAAGAAAAATACCATTATCACCTCACCTCCTCTGTGAAATCCAAGCTGTTTTGCTCAGACCTGAAAGATGGAAGCAAAGGGTAAAGACAGGAGGGAAGATTTTTTTTAAATGAGCAGAATAACTTAACAGACACTTATTCAAAGAAGACACACAGATGGCCTACAGACATAAGAAAAAATGTTCTACATTACTCATCATCAGATAAATGCAAATAAAAACCACAATGAGATACCACCTCACACCATTGAGAATGGCCTATATCCAAATGTCTAGAAATAACTAGTGTTGGAGGGACTGTGGAGAAAAAGGAATCCTCCTTCGCTGCTGGTAGGAATATAAATTAATGCAACCTCTATGGAAAATAGTATGGAAATTCCTCAAAAAAATTAATATAGAACTACATTTGATCCATCAATCCCAACCCCAGAAAACACAAAATCTCTCATTAAGAAAAATATCTTTGCCCCTTTATTAATAGCAGCACAATAGTAACAACCTAAATGCCTATCAATAGATGACTGGATAAAGAAGCTGTAGTATATTAGTATATAGAATTCTATTGAGTCCTATGTAGCAAAAAATAAAAATAAAAAAAGTACGAGATTGTGCCCTTTGCAACAATCTGAATGGAACTGGAGGGGATTATGTTAAACAAAATAAATAAGAAAGAAAAGGAAAAATACAAGATGATCACTCATGTAGAGAATATAAAGAAGCAAAACAAATAAACAGATAAATCCCAGCAAAAAATCACAGGACACAAGATGATGACTGCCAAGGGGGTATGAAGGGGAAGAGATGCAGAGAGGGAACAAGCTGGTAGCAAAGGACACTAGAACTCTGGTGGTGGGTGAGGTGTGTAATACCCATAGACTGAGAAACAAGTGCAGCATCTTAAAATGAGTATGGCTTTGCAAACAAAAATAATAATAAAATAATTACATTAAAAATAAATAAATCAGATGCTGCTACATGTCATGTGATCCCAATGTAAAAAAAAAAACAAATTAAAGACACTTTTGATATCAGACTAACCTACCATTGACTCTTCCTTACAGATATCTTTATTCCTGACACTACTTCCCAAGATATTCTAAGCACTTAACAAAGATTAACTTGCTTCATCTTTAAAATAAATCTATGACATAAAAACCATCATCATGTTTTAGATGGGGAAACCAAAGAATGGAGAGGTGAAATAACTTCTTAGGATCACAAAAAAGGCATTCAGAACTATGCTATCTGCTTCAAATTTTATATTCCTTTTTTTAAAATTTCATTGAAGGAACATTACATCATAACTACATCATTACATCATTATCTAGGTTTGAGATGGGCATCATCATTAGTCAACCTCAATATATAATACATCAAGCACGCCACCAACTATCTCATTCCATACTTCAACTACTATAGTGGTTAATAGCTCTCCTTCTGATAAGCTAAGAAAGTATAATAGAAACAAGATTTGATTGAGTAGTGATGGAAAATGGCTAAGGATTGTGAATAAATCCTTCATTATGCTTATTTTTAAAAGAAAATTCTACCAATGAATTCAGTTTTAGATGTTCTAGGTTCAAAAGTCTAATCATATGTCATTTCACATATTTGCTTATTGAAGTCTCAAGAAAATAAACACTATATACTAGGTACTATTATTATTACTTTAAAAATTATAAAATGGGGTCCGAAGAGATTAAGAAATCTATTAGCAATAATAATTTTGCAAGTAGTAGAACTGTGAATCAAATAATATTCACTTGGTTATCATTAAAATCTGTATTTATTTTGCTATTGTCATCAACTTACAAACAAATCAAAAAAGTTTATATGATATTTGACCTCTCAGAGTGGCCATTGCATTTTAGAGATTCTGAATAATAGGGATGGTTTCACAACTGTCAATTACCAAAATTTGCTCATTTTTGAAGTTGTAGGGATGATGCAAGTATGAAAAAATAATAGCAGTAAAAATTTTCCTTTCAAATTCTCTTTGCATTTGACTTCTACCAAAACCTAGATGACAATTTTTAAAACTTGATATTTGCTTCAAGACCTGGTGAATTAAAAAAAAGTGTGTCTTAAAAATGGGTCATTCTTCAACTTTTGGTCACAATTTTGTATAAGGACAAATATAACTTGAAAATAAGAGGCTTAATTCTCTCAGTGAGGGAAGAGATTTTACCTTCTCCTTTTCCTTCTATCACTTATATGAAAAAACGTGTTAGTTTTAAGTGTTTTCTTATCTTTTTGATATGTATATGTCTCTTTCAAAACTAGATTGGCCTTTTGTCAGTGTCAATATCTAAATTAATTATTATTTAATTTCCAAAAAAATAAAGAAATTCTGAATTATTTTCCTATAAGATTTTAATGTTAAATTTTTTTCTTATAAAGCTTGTAGAGGATATGCTCCTGAAATTTGTATGGAAGAATTATCTATTGCCTTTTCTCACTTCTAAGGGGTTTAAACATACTTATTTACTTCTGATGATGATGATGAATTGATTCCTCCTTCAGAATTACTCTTCCTCTGGATTTACTTTCTTTCCATATATACATATCAGTATCTGTTATTCTTATATCCATTTGCAGATTCTTTTCCTTTAACCCCATCTATTTATTTTTCTTAATACCTCAGGTATCTCTTTCACCCTTATTCATGCAGCTTACTTTTATCTTGGCAGGGCTACAGTTTGAAATATAAAAGCCCAAATTCTTACACGAATTGCAGTCAGATTTGCAGGAAAAGTAGATAAGCAAAAATAAACAAAAATACATCAAATTAAAATACTTTTGCACAGCAATAGTTATAAGCAATTGAGTACAAAATACATTTTACAAAATGGGAGAAAAAATTGCAAATCATGTATGATAAGGGATTAATATCAAAAATATAATGAATTCCTAAAACTCGATAACAAAACAAAACTAATAATGCAATTTTAAGGCAGACAAAAGACTAGATAGCTGTATCTCTAACTAAAGTACATAAATCACCAGAGATATATAAAAAAAAGTCTACATCACTAAACAGGAGGAAAACACAAATCAAAAGCATAAAGAGATATTACAACAAGTGTTGGAGAGGATATGGAGAAAAAAGAATCCATATGTTACTGTTGGAAATGCAAAAACGGTGCAGCTGCTATTGAAAACAATATGGAGATTCTTCAAAAAATTAAAAGTAAAACTATCATATCAGCTAGCATTTCCATTTCTGAGTATTTATCTGTATGTACTGACATCAGTATCTCAAAGAGATAATAGTACTCATGTGTTCATTGCAGCACCATTCACTATTGTCAAGAAATATAAACAATCTAAATTCTCATTAAAAGACAAGTAGATACAGAAATTTTGCAGATTGACCTAATATGGCAATGACTGAGGACAATTCCCAATGCTGCCTGGAGAAGGCAGAGGAATTTTCTGGAGACAAAAGAGTGAGGGAATCTCTAGTGTTGCAGCAACTCACTGGGGATGACCACAGCACTGAGAGAACTTATAGCGGAACACCTGGTTTTGAAGCTGCTTTGGAGGGTGGGTGAGAGATTCATGGGGAACTTTTGTGGAGGCAGAAGCAGTGACAGAAGCAGTTCTTGGTTCCAGAGCTTTTGCTTCCACCAGCTTTTGTTTCCCATGGTGGGGGCTTCAGAGGCAACTGTAGGACTCACACGGTGGCAAGACTTGTTTGAATTGAGCAAGAGATGGAGGAATGAGGTTTGTAGCCTAGATGGACACTTGGCTTGAAAAAACTCAAAAGGAGAGGTTTTGGAGAGCAGTTAGGACCATAGAGGAGGAAACAACACTTCTCCATCTCCATACCTTGGGACTCAGTCTATAATGAAGGGGAACTCTGGTGGTGCTATCTATTGACTGCTGAACCTAGTTCTGGTGGCTCAGAGAGAATGGCAGGCCCAAGTGCATCCAGGGGAAACAAGTGACCCAGTCCCAGCCAGTCAGCAACAGCTGCCCTACTTTCCCACCTCACATACCCCTCCCTCACCCAGCAGCCATCCTCACTCTCTGACACAGCAAAAAACACACTATGAAAGCCTATAGGGGTCAAAAATATAAAACAAATCTAGACTGGCCCCTTGCAGAAAGACAAAACTAGCATATGATCAATAAGAACCCATGCCATGGGAATAAAAAGAATACAACACTCTTCAAAACTTCGTGATTTAAAAACACAACAAAATGACAGCTCAAAATAAATCAATTTTGAAGGCATGGAATATTGGGCCTTTTAAAAAGATTTTGAAAAATTCAAAACTGCAATAATAAAAAATTCGGAGAGATAAAAGAAAACTCAAAAATCCAAGTTAATGAGCTCAAAAATACAATTAAGGAGCAGAAGGTATGAATTGAAGTTTCACACAGGAAACTAACAATGATACAGGGAGCAAAGGACACAATAAATGAAATCAAGAATTCCAAAGAAAGCTATAAAATTAGAAGGGGCCAGATGGAAGAATCTGGAGGCTACTAAAGTAGAAAGGGACCAGGTGGAAAAGAAAGAAATTAAATGCGAAATAAAAATAAAATAAAAAATGAAGAAACACTCGGAATTATCTGACACTATTAGAAAAAGAAACAGAAGAATACTGGACATCCAAGAAGGTAAAGAGAAAAATAAAGCAACAGAAAACATATACAAAGAAATAGTAGCTGAAAACCTCACAAATCTAGGAAAGAAAGTGAACATACTAGTCAATGAAGACAATGACTATGTAAATGCAAAAAAAACCTACACCAAGACCTATAATTGTGAAACTATCAAAAATCCAAGACAAAGAAAGACTCCTAAAGGTGTCCAGGGAAAAAATCAAGAAGCATATAAAGGTACACCCATTAGACTATCTGACTTCTCAGCAGAAACCATAAAGGTTAGGAGACAATGGAATGTTTTAAAAATACTACAAGGTAAAAACTGCCAGCCAAGAACACTATCTCCTGAAAAATTCTCAGATTTGAGGGAGAAATAAAAGTTCTTCCCAACAAACAAGAGCTGAAAGATGTTGCTGCCATGAGACTTTCTCTATAAGAAAGTTTAAAAGAGACCTTATCTAAACCAGAGAAGAAACTTTACAAGAAGACAACAAATAGATAGACAAAACCAGAAAATAAAAATAAAAATAGAAGTATGAAGTCCTCAAATAACAATAATTACTCTAAATGTAAATAATTGAACTCACCAATTAAAAGAGACAAAATCCAACTATAAGCTGTCTGCAAGAAACTCACTTAAAATTTAGAGTCAAAGACTTTAAAATAAAGATTAAATAAGGGTACTCCAAAGCAATGGTGAACCTAAAAAAGCAGGAGCTGCTATACTCATCTCATATAAAGCAGACTTCCAACGAAGGTAACGAAAGATGAAGATAATCATTATATAATGACAAAGGAATCAATACAACATAAAGACAGAACATTTATTAGTATATTGCACTCAATAAAGAAACACCAAAATATATCAAGAAAATATTAACAGTTCTTAACAGATACTGAGAGCAACACAGTAAGTGTAGGGGATTTAACACTCCACTCTCAGTAAAAGATAGATCATCCAGAGTATCAATAAAGAACAAGATCTTTAAATGACAAATTAGAAGAGATGGTCTTAATAAATATAGAGTATTTCACCCTAAAACAATAGACCACACAATCTTTTCAAGCGCTCACAGAACAATCTCAAGACTAAAAATCAACTCTCAATACATTTTCAAAGATTGAAACAATATCTAGCATCTTTTTGAAATCATGGCAGCATCAAACTGAGATCAACAAAAAGAGGAAGGAGATAAAAACTGCAAAAGAGTGGAGAATAAACATTGGATAAAGGAGGAAATCAAGTCAAATGAAAATGAAAACAGCATTAACAGATTCTGTGGGCTGCAACAAAAGCAGTAATAAGAGGGAAATTTATAGTGATATAATCCTACGTCAAGAAAGGTTACAAATAAAAAACCTAAACCTTCACCTAAAGGAAAGGCAAAAAGAAGAAAAGAAACTAAAATTCAGTAGAAGGAAGAAAATAATAAATCCTAGAGTAGAAATCAATGAAATAGGCATTAAAATGACTATCCAAAAATCAATTAAATAAAAGTTGGCTTTTGGAAGAATGAAAAAAATATGCCACTAGCAATACTCACAAAAGAGGAGAGAGAAAACACAAATAAAATAAGAAATAAAACAGGAATAATCACAACAGATACAGCAGAAATACAGATGATAAGGAAATGCTGTATACAACTGTATGACAACAAACTGAAAAACCTAGAAGAAATGAACATTCTTGGAAACATATAACATTCCAAGATAGGGAGAAATAGAAATCATGAACAGATTGGTCACAAGCAAAGAAACTGATACAATAAATAAAAAATACCCCCAAAAGCAAAAGTCCTGGACTAAATCATTTCACTGGTGAATTCTACCAAATATTAAAAGAATTAATACCAACCCTTCTCAAATTGTTCAAAAGAACTGAAAAAATGGCAAACTACCAAACACTTTCTATGATGCCAACAATTACTCTGATTCCAAAACCAGATAAAGACAATACCAAAAAAGAAAATTACAGTGTGTCCTGGTGGAGTAGGAGTTGGATGCAGTCCACATATTTACCAAGGTCTCACGTTCACATCCCAGAAGCAACCAGAATAAAACTGAAAAAATAAAAAACTTCCTATCTACCTGCCTCTGCTTGCCTTTTCTTAAAAAAAAAAAAAAAAAAATGAAAGAAAGAAAATTGCAAACCCATATTGCTGATAAATATTGATGCAAAAATCCTCAACAAAAGACTAGTGAACCAATCTAACAATATATTAAATGAATCATGCACCATGATCAAGTGAAATTTAACACAGGGATGTAAGTATGGCTCAACATATGCAAATCAATAAATATAATATACTACATCGACCAAAAAAAAGACAAAACCAGATAATGATTTCAGTAGATACAAAGCATTTGACAAGATTCAACACCATTTTATGTTTAAAAAAATCTCTAAAAATGAGAACAGACAGAATATACGTCAGCATAATAAAAGTTATGCATGACAAATCAAAGGCAACATACTCAATGGAGAAAAACTGAAAGCCTTTCCCCTTAAGATCAGAAATAAGGCATGAATGTCCACTCTCACCACTATTATTTAATATAATGCTGGAAGTCCTGGTCAATGCAATCAAACAAGAAAAACTACCTAATTTGGAAAGCAGGAAGTAAAACTATCACTATTTGAAGTTGACATGATAATAGACAGAACTCCAAAAACTCCGGTAAAAAGGTGCTAGAAATAATAAACAAATGCAGTAATATGACGGGCTACAAAGTTAATATTCAAAAATCTGTTGCATTTCTACATACATACAAATAATGAAATTACAGGAAAACAATATCATTTACAACTGCATCAAAAAGAATGAAATACCTTGGAATAAACTTAACCAAATAAATGAAAGACTTATATTCTGAAAACTGTAAGATATTGCTAAAAGCAATAGAAGATGACAGAAAGAAATGGAAATATATTCCATGCTCATGGACTGGAATAATTAACATAGTTAAAAATGGCCATATTACCTAAAACAATGTACAGATTTAATGCTATCCCCATCAAAATTCCAAAAACATTATTCACAGATATGAACAAAAAAGAGCAAAATGTACTTGGAACTATAAGAGACCCAGGATAAAACAATCTTGAGGAAAAACAATAAAAATGAAGGTGTCGTGCTCCCTGACTTTGAACTCTACCACAAAACAGTAATAATCAAGATAACATGGTTTGGGGATAAAAACAGAAATACAGATCAATGGAACAGGATTGAGAGGCCAGAAATAAGTCCACACATATGTGGTCACTTAATTTTTGACAAAGGGATAAAAAGCTTAGAGTTGGTCAAGGATAGTCTCTTCAATAAATGATGCTGGGGAAAGCAGACAGCCACATGCAAAAGTTGAAACTAGATTACTACCTAACAGCACACACAAAAATTAATTTGAAATGGATTACACTTAGATGTAAGGTAGAAAACCACAAAATACATAGGAGAAAACAGAGGAAAAACACTATGGGACACTGATCAAAGAGGTGTCTTTGGGAACTGAACTCCCCAACAGAAAGGGAAATAAAATCCGAAGTCAACGAACGGGATTACATCGAGCTAAAAAGCTTCAGTGCAGTGAAAGTAACTCATAGCAAAACAAAAATACATCCAACCGAATATAAGATATTTGCACATCACACCTCTGACAAGAGGTTAATATCCAAAATATATAAATAATTCACAAAATTAAACAACAAAACTGCTAGCAATCCAATTAAAAAATGAGTGGATGATCTTAACAGACAATTCTCTAAAGAGGACATACAAATGACCAACAAGCACATGAAAAGATGTTCAACTCTTGCCACTAGAAAAATGCAAATCAAAGCAACAATGAGATATCATCTCATATCTGTGAGTATGGCTATCATCCAAAAGAATGCAAACAAGTGCTGAAGAGGATGTAGATAAAAGGAAAATCTTATACATTGTTGATGGGCGTATAAGATGGTGAAACCATTTTGGAAAGCAGTATGGAGATTCCTCTAAGAATTGAGAACAGAAATCCCATATGATGCAGTTATTCCTCTACTAGGTATCTTTCCTAAAAATATAACACCTAATCTCAGAGATACATGTATTCCAGTGTTCACTGCAGCACTATTTACAATAGTCAAGAGCTGAAACACCCTAAATGCCTATCAAGAGATGAGTGGATAAAGATGTGGTATATCTACACAATGGAATAGTATACAGATATCAATGAAAGAGAATCCTACCAATCATGGTAACATGGCTGAACATGGAGAAAATTATGCTTAGTGAGATAAGACAGAGGAGAAAAATTAACATCACATGATATCAATCACATGTGGTGTATAGAGATAGCAAACAAATGAATAAACTAAAACAATGATATTACTCAAAAATTGAACTAAATCAAATAACAATAGACTTTAGAGGGAAAAAATCAAATCAATAAGTCCAGGAAGAGATGGGGAAGTGGGGGTGTTAACAGAGTAGAGCATTAATTACATAATGAAGAAAAAAAAAATGGTAAACTTACTGTATTATATACAAACATAAATTTGTTATCATGCATACCTCAAATCTAGTTAAAGTTTAAATGAAATATTCCTCAATAAAGTTAATTATAATAAAAAGAAATTTTGAGTTATACAATTTAGTATTATGGAGCTTTAGAAAAGAAGGAAATTATGCAACACGCCACAAAATGGATGAAGCTTTAGGACATAATTTTAAATGAAAAAAGTCAGTTACTAAAAGATGAAAAATACTGCATGATTCAACTTACATGAGACATCTAAAATGGTTAAATTCATAAAATTTGGAATGGTGGTTGTCAGGGGTTGGGAGAGGGCAAACAGGAAATTACTAATCAAGGAAGAGAAAACCAGTTAAGTAAGGTAAGTAAATTTCTGAACCCTTATGTAGAAGCACCGTACCTATAGTCAACAATACTGTATCATACTCTTTAATATGTATTAAGAGAGTAGATTCTATGTAGTTTTATAAACAGAAAAATTAGTTTTAAAAAATAAAATGATACACTGTATGTCAAGTCTTGCATGGTAATGTTCAATTACTTTTAGATGTAAAGTTAAAGATTAAAAATCATTGACATATAACAAAGTGATCCTGAAAATAAATAAGTTAAATATCTAAATTAAGAAACTATAACAAGAGTTGAATCTGAAAGGAATATACAAAATAAATATAAAATAGAGAATGAGCTACAAGATAAAGATACAGTAGAAAATATCAATAAAGCAAAGTTATTTCCTAATATTAAATCATTGACAAAATTCTGGGAAGATTTTTAAAAGGGAAAGCACAAATAAACAAAACTATACAGAATTTCAAATACTATAAATATTAATTATATGATAAGACAAAGCAACAACTTTATACCTATTTTATTTTGTTTCTTTTTCTACAATATTATATGATTTTCAGGATAATAAATTCACACATCAGTCTGTATGGACATCATACCACACTCAACACCAGGGTTCTAATGCCCATTACTACTAATTTTATCCTTCAAATCCTGGTTCCCTCCCCTCTCCCACCTCCCACTGCACTAATAAAGACAATTTTTCATCCTATGAGTTTTGTTAGTTTTTTTGTTTTTGTATATTTCAACATATGAATGAAATCATTAAGCATTTTTCTTTCTCCTTCTGGCTTTTTCTCAGCATAATCACTTCTATTTCCCTCCTTGTTTCAAAAGGCACAATTTCATCTTTTTTAGTTACAGCTCAGAATTCCATAGACTATATAACTTCTATACCCAGTCATCTGTTGATAAGCATTTAGGTTACTACAGTGTTTTGGCTATTATGAATTGTGCTACTACAAATATAGATGTACAAATTCTTTATACTAATGAGTGTTTCTGTATTCTGTGTATATGCATAGAAGCAGGATTACTGAATTGAATGCAATTCCTTTTTTTTTTTTTTTGAAGAATGTCCATATTGCTTTCCAAAGAAATTGGGCTAATTTTTCATTCCCATCAACAGTATAAGAGAGTTACTTTTCTTCCACATCCTCACCAGATATTGTTTCTATCTTTTTGATATATGCCATTCTCCAGGTGTGAAGTGACAACTGGTGGTTTTTACTTATATTTGCCTAATGATACATGATGTAGAACTTTTTTCATATGTCTATAAGCTATCTATTGGTCTTCTCTGGAGAACTGTTTCTCCAGATCTTCTGCCAAATTTCTGAGTGGGTAGTGTGCTTTTAGCTGTGGAAGCGTATCAACTCTTCATATATTTTAGAGATTAAGCTCTGTCTGATATATCACGTGCAAATATCTTCTAATCAGTAGGTTGTCTTCTCATTTTAGTGGTAATTTCCTTTGCTGCATAGAAGCTTTATACTTTAATTTAGTCTCTTCCTTAATTTTGCTTTAGTTTTCTTTGCCATCGCATACCAATAAAATTTAAAACAAAAATGAGTAAGAACAAATTCCTAAAAGCTCATAAGTGACAAAAAATTCACAAAAATATAAAATTTGAATAATTCTATTACTTATTAGATAAATGAAATCTGAGGTCAAATTTTCCCATGAAAGATATCAACCTGAGGTCATTGAACCAACAAATTTTATGATGATCTATAACTTTCATCTTATAAAGTCTTTATCAAAATAAACAGTGAAATCTGATCAATTTAATTTTATCAGACTAGCATAACCTTGATATAAAAATTGACAAGGAGAGGTCAGTAAAGAAAAAGTACTATATTGATCAAAGGTACAAAATAAAGCATTACCAAACTGATCAAAATAATAGATGAAAACAATGAAATTGGTTTTCTCTCAGAGTATGTTAGAGATTAAGTCAAACATCTCAGCTACTAGATTAGAAAAATTTAAAGTCAGAGAATATTAAGCATATGAAATGATATGAATAAGTCTCATGTTAAGTGTTCTTACCTCTTAAGACTACAAGCAGGATTGAATTTTGATATTTTAATCACCATGTTAAAGATGTATGCACCATATCAGCAATCCTACTCCCAGGAATATACCCTGGAGAAATTTTAAGCAAATGCACCAGAAGACAATTGAGAAATAGCTCTAGCAATATATTTTGGAATATATTAAAAAATAAATATAACCTATATGAATATTAATCAACTATAGGATAAATAAGTTATTGGATAATCCTACATAAAATACTCTACAGCAATAAAAATGAATTAATTACAACTACAACATCAAACTAAACTAGTCAAAGATATAATACTGTACAAACCCAGAAAATTAAAAGATAAATAGTGAGTGGTAGCCTTTATACAAATTTCAGGAGCATACAAATTAAATAATACATTATTTAGAAATATATCTTTATAGGAGTAGAGGTTTGTGATTGAGAAAGGGGGGCGCAGGAAAATACAAATGTGCCAGAAATGTTCTATTTTCTAAACTGGTTGGTGATGCCTAAATATTTATTATTGTATTAGTATTTTTTTATAACACTCAAATACTAGTACTCCTTTTATCTATTTGATATTTAAGAAACCAGTTAAAAGATATGAAAAGAGTAAAGATATCTATTTTTTCTCTGCTACAATGTGATATAATTACAAGTCAGAACCAGAAAGCTGATGCTCTGGTTTTCTTTTTCATGACAAGTGGCTCCGAAGAATTCAGTTCTGCACAATACACAATTTGTTGGCATAAGGACGAGATGACTGCAGAGTAGGCACTGTTTATTGTCCCTTGAAGATCAATGTGCTACTTAACTACTTTGTTAAATAACAAAGAGATACATAAGCAGTAGTTTGCAGATTTTCAAATATTTTGCAGGGTTCACATTTGCTAATCTTTATAATTTATGTAACTCATTCTGTACAAACGTATTTCTCATCTTTTTTCTCTACCCTAAATGCCCAAGGACAGAATCCATAAAATGTGGAAATTCATCTTTAAATCAATATACAGTTTTTAAAAATTAGCCTGAATATACTTTAGTAGTCTCCTATTTTCATGTTGATGGCAAATTTTGTATTTCCCATATGTTTGCACAGTAATAGTTATAATTAGAACATATAAACCATAAGATGAAAAAAAAATCAAACTAACACTATTATTTCATTACTATTATACTAATATATACAGATAACAGATAAATTTTCACCTAAAGTAATATAATCTATAATAATAGTACATTTTATTTAAATATAGTTTTAAATTCTCATATAGTGTTGATAGGGTAATTGTTGGCTTTTATCAACAAATTCCTTTGAAATGAAATATACTTTATTTTCATATAAATATCAGTGTAAATACATACTCTCATATAACTGCAGAGGGGGCTCTCAAAGTTTAGAGTAATATGTTTTTCTGTCCTTAAAAACTTGGTCAAGTTTTATCCATTTCCAATATATTAAACATGATTTTATAATATTGAGAGTCTGTAAATGAAGAGTGTGGTAGCAATGACAATGTTGATATACAGAAAGAAGGGAACCACTCCATACATTGTAGCAAAAGAGGCAAAGTATTCTTTTTTTTATTTATTTAATTGACAATATAAATTAATGAAGCAAATACATCACAATGATTAGGCAATGATTCTTAAGAGTGTAGAGGCAGTCATTGTGATTTGACTGACCTGGAAAGGCTTAATGGACAATAAGACATGAAAGTGATACAAAAAATGTGAGCATCATGTGGATAGGCAGGGAAACTTTCATGTTAAAATCATCATTTGAAGAGAAAGAAAACCAAAAGTACACTGTGTTTAAATAATACAATGATTAGAAGAATGCAGTCTTGTATTTATGTGTCTATCTTCATAGGAAATGGGAAGATGATGGAAAAGGCCATTGACTGCTTCTGACCCACACATCTAGTGTAGACTCATCAGGGATCTTTTTTCCTTAGACAAAAAGACTCGCAGAGTTTCAGACAGTGGTTTTTCCATAGTTCTGGGTTCCAGTACAAGGACAGTGTGAATCAGAGCACCAGCTGAGCCTCAGGGATATGTAGCATACCACTGAGATTTAGGAGTTGCCTATAGCTATCATATAAATTACCCTAATCCTCACTATTTCATAGAGGCAATAATTAGAAAAATAAAGAGATATAACTTCAAATAAGTTTTTGGAGAAATTTTAAAGTGCCTTGATAAAATGTTTCAAGTTTATTAATTTAATAATGGGAAGTAATTAAAACTTTGTCAAGAAAGGAATTATTTAGTGTGGAATTTTAAGAGATTAATGTGATCAGAGCAGTAGAATGAATTAGAGGCAGGAAGACCAGAGATAGAGAGACCAGTGAAGAGACTGTGGTAATATTTCAATAAAATTTATTAGTTCCTGAGTAGTGAGTGATCGAAAATTAGAAGAGGAAAGTGAAAAATGAGCCCAGCATTTCATGTCTGAGTATGTTAGTACCACTATTAATATATAGAGCAATCCAATTGGGAGAATTTTCTATCTCTGTTGATGGTATTCTCTTAAACTGATTTTAAAAGAAAGTTAATTTTAGATGTGTCAAGTTAGAGTTGATAGTGAATCAGAAAAGTCAGTGCAGCCAACAGTTACATGGAGATGTGAAAACAGAAGTGTCCAATGGTGAAGTTAGAAAACTGAGTCTGAGAACCGCCTACATCTGCCTGCCTTGGGTACTTGCCTGGATGGTGGCAGCTTCAAGAACGAAACTACAGTGAGAAGCTGTTTCAAGAGTGCAGCCATTAGCATTTAGTGTAGAAAACAGAACTCACAGATTAGGTCATTTTTCACTTCTAATTTTTACTATAATTAAAGTAAATACAGTAACTTATTGTGGTAACAGATGCCACAGAGATTTTAAAATTTAAACTGCTTTTACAAGAATTTTCTGGTTCTAGTAGATTGCAATTTTATCAAGTATCTTCTGCCTGTTCATTAACAATTAGCTGAAAGGGTCTACTTGATTATTGTCAATTCATATCAAAATCTGGCCATTGCTTTATGAGACTACATATTTAATAAAATACACAACCTATAAGCAGCCAAATATATGCAGAGAATTTCAAATCTACTGTTGTCAGTGGTTAATAAACAAACTCACTAATCATGTTTTCACTTATATGTCCATTGTCAAAACAATTGGTTTCCCTAAAGTCAGTTAAGCTTAATTAGGGTTTAAAGTTGTAATAAGTAAATTAAAATATATTAAAGTTTCACAATGCATGTAAAAGACTTCAAGTCAGATATGAACGGCATTTTTACATGGATATATCAAATATCTTGGGATATAATGATTGGTCATTTAAAAAATGAGAAGTTAAATTTTCTCAATACCAGATGTGTTTGTTTGTATGTACAAGACCCAGTAACTAAAACAAATATTTTTATAATACTGTAAATATTTAGGCAGACTACATTTGCACAAACCTGGAAAATCATGACTTAGAGCATATTACTTTGCCTCATGACTTGATTCAGACATTTAGGGTTACTCTCTTGATTTTTTTTATTGAGGTATAATTAACATATAATATTTTATAAGTTTCAGGCACACAATATAATAATTCAATATTTGCAATATTCACAATGGAACTGAGGTTACCAATAGGGAATGAGATGGGGTGGGTTGCAGTAAGTGGAGGCACAGCCCACTGGACAATAGCGAAGAACACTTGGTAACTGGTGGAGGGCAGGGTATGTTGACATATGTCTGAGGAATCGGAAAACTGTACATATGGGTAACCTACACATATGAGTTTATTTAATTTGTAAAGCAATATTACTGCAATACAAATTTTTTAATTCATATTTGTATTGCAAAGTGATCACCACAATAAGTCCAGTTAACATCAATCATTACATTACACAGTTACAAAAATGTTTTTGTGATTTACAAAATCTACTATTTCAGCAACTCTCAAGTATGTAATACAATATTATGAACTATAGTCAGTATACTTTACACTATATCTCCATGACTTATTTATAACTGGAAGTTTGTACTTTTTGACCACCTTTACTTATTTCCATTATCCCTCACTCTCTGCATCTGACAACCATCAAACTATCATTTGTACCAATGACTTGGTGTTTGTCTTTCTCTAACTTATCTTAAAATAACGCCTTCAAGATCTATTCATGTTGTTGTAAATGGCAAAATGTCATTTTTTAAGGTTGAATAATATTCTATTTTATTATATATCACCACATCTTTATCCATTCATCCACCTATGAACACAAGCTGCTTCCACATCTTGCCTATTGTAAATAAGGCTTCAATAGTTTTGAATTAGCACTTTAATTTTCTTCAGATAAATGCTCAGTAGAATTGATGACTCATGTTGTAGTTCTACTTGCAATTTTTTGAGGAAACTTCATACTGTTTTTCATATTTATCATACCAATTAACATCCCCACTAACAGTGCACAAAGATTCCCCTTTCTCAACAACCTCACCAATGCTTGCCATTTCTTGGCTTTTTGACAACAGCCATTCTAACTGATGTGAGGTCAAATCTCATTGTGGTTTTCATTTGCACTGCCCTGATGATTAGTGATGCTGATCACTTTTTCATGCACCTATTGGCCATCTGGATGTTCTTTTTTTGAAGAAAATGTCTATTTAGAGTCTCTGCCAATTTTTAATCATCTTGCTTTGCTATTGTGTTCTATGAGCGCTTCGTTTATTTTAGATATTAACTCCTTTTCAAATTTATAACTTGAAAATATTTTCCCATTTAATAGATTTAATTTTCAATTTGTTGATGATTTCCCTTGCTATGTAGACCTTTTTCAGTTTAATTTGGTATCATTTATTAATTTTAGCTTTGCTGCTTTCACTTTCAGAATCAGATACAAAAATTTCTTTACCAAGATCAATGTCAAAGAGTACAATCTATGCTATTTTCCTAGGAGTTTAGTAGTTTCAGGTCTTATCTTCAAGACTTTAATAAATTTTGAGTTAATTTTTGTATATAATGTCAGAGTGATGCAGTTTCATTCTTTTATATGTGACTTCCCAATTTCTTTTATATGTGACTTCCCAGTTTTTCCAATGTCATTTATTGAAGAAGTTGTCCTTTACTCATTATATATTCCTTATACCTTTGTTGTAAATAAATTGAGCATATAAATGTGGGTTTATTTAAGGTATCTCTATTTTGTTCCATTGATCTATTTTTTCCATTGCTCTATTTTTATGACATTTATGTTTTTTTGAGTACTACTGTATTGTAATATAGTTTAAAATCAAGGAATGTGATACCTTCAATTCTGTTCTTCTTTCTCAAGATAGATTTGACTACGTGGGGTCTTTTGTACTCCCATACAAATTTTAGGATTGTTTCTTCTATTTCTGTGGAAAAAGCCATTGGAATTTGGAAAAGGATTGAGTTGAACCTGTAGATTGCTTTGGGTAGTATAGACATTTTAAGAAAATTAATTATTTCAATCCATGAGTCTGGGGTAATTTTCTACTTAATTGTTTCTTTATCAATGTATCCTCATACATTTAGGGTTGCTTCCTTGATTTTTAGTTCAGTCCAAAATTGAACTCTAAGAGATTGCAAGTACAAAAATGACTGTTCTATGCCTAATGATACTGCATTTATTTTTCACTTGATTAGATGTCAATGGGAAACAAGGTACAGGTCCTAAAACAGTTTGCTCCCATTTAGCTGCATTATATTTTAGCATGTCATCAGTTAATCACTCAATGTTTGTTGGCACAGGGACAAGTCCCAACCAAATTAGGTAGACAGAAAATAAAATGCCCAGGAAACCAAATAATAGCACCATATCCAAAGAGCCAAAGTCTACATCAGAATTGAAACCAAGATGTGAAAGTCTAGAACTCTCCATGCTCTTCCTGCTACTTAAAAGCAGGTGAGGAAAAAAAGGAGGAGTAAGAGATTAAAGAGGAAAAAGAGGATGTGGAGGTGGTGGTGGGAAGGAGGGAGGTGGGGAGGGAGGGAAAGAAGAAGGAAAGAAGGAAGGAAGGAAGGTAAGACAGAAGGAAGGAAGGGAAGAAGGAAGCACTTTTATTTATTGTTTATTTATTTTAGTTGCTCCCCTTGGTCCCTGATTTCAAGCCCAGGTCCTTTACATGTTCCACACTCCATGGCAAACTTAGTACCTGAGCTACCAGGGAATGCCTGTCTAGTCTTCGTGATAATATTCATTCTAACAGAAGTGAGATGGTATCTCCTCATGGTTTGGATTTGCATTTACCTGATCATTAGATGCTGAGTACCTTAATGCACTTGATGGCCATTTGGATGTCTTCGAGAAAAATGTGCATTCAGATTTTTCTGCCCATTTTTTTAAACTAATTTTTACATTTGAGTGGTATATTTCTTATATATTTTGGATATTAACTATTGAATATGTGATTTGCAATATTTTTCCAAATCCATATATTGCCTTTTCATTATATTGACTATTTTTGTGCCGAAGCTTTTACTTGTCTAACTTTGCTTTCATTGCTTGTGCTTTTGGTATCATATCCAAAATATCATTGCCAAGATCAATGTCAAGGAGCTTTTCCTTCCTATTTTCTCTTGGGAATGTAATGGTTTAAGGTCTCATATTTAAGTCTTTAATCAATTTCAAGTTCATTTTTGTGAATGGTGTAAGATTAAGGTTTCAATTTACTTCTTTTATATTAATTGAAGAGACTGTTCTTTCTCTACTGTGTATTCTTTGGCTTCCTTATGAAAATTAATTGATCATATATATATGGACTTATTATCACCAAAATTTTAGGAATTCAGTCTGGACCACTCATATCAAGTCAAAAAACAATGATTAGTAGTATTGTTATTATTGTTATGCAACAACCATATGTGTTTTAATTTAAAATTTGAAATAGGTGTTCAGAGAAATTTTATAAAACTATATATAATTTACTTTTCTGTAATATAAATGTGATCTTTAATCAAATAGGATAACAACAGGAAAATTAACAGGCAATATACTATTAGTTGGTATTAAAATTAGAAAAATTAAATAAATAATAAAGGTACGAAATACGATATTTCAATGGAATTTCTATCTTTTGGCTAGAAACTCATTTGAATCTTCTAAACATTGTATTGTATATTTAAATTCTACAGTCTACATGATTTTATAATCCTAAGATATATAAATAAAAGAATTTAGAAGAATATCAATATGATGGGACTAATTAAACATATAAACTACTTATACTGATTTTAAAAACAAGGTTTAAAGCTATAGTATCTGTGTCCTAGAGACCACAGAGGATCTACCATGGAGCCCTTCAGAGGGGGAGAACTCAGCTCCCATCATAATAGAACACTTCAATCTCTTTGCTGCATAGAGCACAGGGAAACTGCCTGGATCATATAGGTGCTGGAGAGTGATAGGGAGTGAGTCCCATCTCCCCAGATCCAACAATAAAGCTGCCTACTGTCTCAGGGTCAAAAGTGCTCACAAGGGCTGCCTGTGAACTTCTTCCCTGAACTGCAAAGCTAGTTATCAGCAGCCCATAGGAGAAGAATTGGCCCCAACCTTACAAAAGCCAGTGGAGATCAGTAAAACAGCATGAGTGACCACAACAAGAGAACATGGTAGAGAGGGGGGAAAAGGCCCCAACACCACTGGCTAAGTGACTGGCACAGGTCACAATAGGACCCAACATGACCATTCAAGAAAAAACCTGAAGTAAAAGAAAAAGAAGGCCACAGTGCTAAAATTAAGGCAGAGAAGAAATGCATGCCAAAATCAAAGTAACCAAAATAGAAATACATCCCCCTTAGGAGGGTGATGCCAGGACCTCATCAGAGAAGAGCTCAAATTCATTGAATGGGAGACAACCTAACAGATAAAAGAGTTCTGAATAATAGCTTTGAAAAAGATGTAGGAGCACACACAAGTCAAAGGCAATTGGAATATCTTAGAAAAGAAGTGGCAGACCAAAGGGAATATGTGACCAAGGAGACTGAGGTCATGAAGAAAGTTCTAGCAGAAATGCTAGGATAAAAAACACAATCAAGGAATTAAATATAAACATTGCAAGCTTAATAAACAGATTCAATCTTCAAAGAAATAAATCTCAGAAATTGAAGACAAGATCACAGAGGCAACATTTATTGAAGAAGAGACACAAGTTTAAAGGAAAGTGAAGAAATACTACAAGAAATATCAGATATCAGGAGAAGAACAAGCATAAGGATAATAGGTATGTTGGAAAGAGAGGAGAAGGAAAAAGAATGGAAAATTTACTCAAAGAAGTAATACCAGAGAGCTTCCCGCATCTGTCACAAAAAGTAACCATAGAGAAACGAAAAGAAGATAGAACGCCAAAGCTTCTAAATATAAAAATATCTATTCCAAGACACATCATAGTAAAACCAGGAAAAGCCAATGAGAAAGTACTACTCAAGACTTCTTGGGTAAAGAGAAACATAACCTAGAAAGTTATAATCATCAGGCTATTATAAGGATTCCCAGCAGAAACACTACAATCCAGGAGAGAGTGGCATGACATATTCAAAATACCCAAGAAACAAAAACTACAAGGCAAGAACAGCCTACCATGTAAAACTGTCATTCAAATATGATGGAGAAATTTGGTCTTCAATGATAAACAAAAGTTAATGAATTTTCCATCACCAAGTCTGACATTCAAGAAGTCATGAAAAGGGTCCTACAATAGGGAGGAGAAAAAAGATCCACCAAAATTCAAGAATGGTGATAAAGAGGAAAGCAAAAGCAGAAACAAATATAGGACCAACTGGAGAGAATAACAACAACAAACCCTAAAGGGGGAAAGGAAATAATGGAATC
Organism: Solenodon paradoxus; assembly: GCA_004363575.1. Taxonomy (NCBI): domain Eukaryota; kingdom Metazoa; phylum Chordata; class Mammalia; order Eulipotyphla; family Solenodontidae; genus Solenodon; species Solenodon paradoxus. The sequence continues at coordinate 486,318 of RJWH01000072.1, read as the reverse complement.
TGTATGAACATGTAAATATGATTTGGAATTAGCTCAAAAAATACTATCATAGAGCTTTAAAGACAGTGATAATCCACCTGACAGTCACAAAACTCAATCCTAAAGAGATGCATAGCTAGAAAGTAAACAAAACTGAAACAGCTGACAGTGACAATGATAGAGAGAAAAAACAAATGAGAAATAAATCAACAGACACAGAAAAAAATAATCAAATGACAGCAATAAAGTCCTACTTAATAGTCATTACCCTGAATATGAACAGACTAAACATAAAAATTAAAAGACACAGAGTGACTGAATGGATCAGAAAACAGAATCAATCAAGACTATGCTTAAAAGAAACTCATATCAGATCCAAAACAAACACAGGTTGAAAGTCAATGATTATGAAATATATATCAAAGCAGCAGCAGAGAAATGAAATCAGAAACTCAATGCTAGGATAAACTAATGCTAATATAAACTTCCATCTAGAAAGGATATCACAAGGCAATAAAGGGCACTAAATCTGGTCAAGGGGACAATTCATCAAGAAGGTATAACTATCATTAATATATATGTACCCAATTGTGAACCATCTAATATAAAAAAAAATACTGACAGCTAAATTAGACAGACATTGATAGTAACACAATAATAGTAGGGGACTCCAATACTCTATTTGTATCAATAGCTTATCCAGGCAGAAAGTCAACAAAGAAATAAAGACTCTAAAGGAAACAATAGATCACATGCAACTGAAAGACATAATCTGGGTGATCTACTTCAGCAGAAAAAGATATATTCTTCTCACATGTACATGGAACATTCTCAAGGATACACCACAGCTTGAACTGAAAGCAAGCCTCAGCAAATTGAGGACAGAAATTATAGAAAACACCTTCTCTGATCACTGGGGGTAAAATTAGAAATGAACCAGAAGAACAAAGCTTCAGGAAACAAATATGTGAAATTGGAACAACATGCTTCTGAACAACTCATGGATAATTGATGAAATTAAGACTTATCTGGAAACAAATGAAAATGAAAAATGAGTTACCAAAACATGTGGATGTAACAAAAGTAGTTCTGAGATAAAATTTTATAGCCATACAAGTGCTCATCAAAAACCAAGAGAGAGCCCAAATATAGTATCCAACCACACAACTTAAGGAATTATAAAGGTATGAACAAAGCCAAAAATCAGTAGAATAAAGGAAATAATAAAAATTAAAGCAGAAATAAATAAAATTGAATGCAAAAAGATCATCCAAAAGATCAATGAAATCAGGAACTGATTCTTCGAAAAAATAAACAAAATTGATAAACCCCTAGCAAGACACAAAGGAAAACAAAGAGAAAACCCTAATAATAAAGATGAAAAATTAAAAAGGTCTTACAAATGACATCACAGAAATACAGCAGATTGTCAGACTATTTTGGGCAATTATATGCCAACAAATTCATCAATGATGAAAAATGAACTTATTTCTAGACTTCTATACCCTCCCAAAATTGAACCAGAAAGACACAGGCCACTTGAATAGACCAATCACAACCACAGAAATTAAAGGATTAATCAAAAATCTCCCCAAAAAATAAGATCCTGGGTCCAGATGGCTTCACTAGTGAGTTCTGTGAAACATTTAAGAAAGAGCAAATCCCCATCCTCCTTAAAATATTCCATAAAATGAAGAGGAGGAAAACTCCCAAGTATATTTTATGAAGCCAATATTACCTGATCCCCACACTAGGCAAAGCACCAAGAACAATAACAAAACAAAACAAAAATTATAGACCAAATCACTGAATATAGATTCAAAAGTCCTGACTAAAATTCTAGCAAAACAAATTCAACAATATATTTTAAAAGTAAAACACTATGATTAAGTGAGATTTATTCCAGGGATGCAAGGATGGTTCAACACAGGCAAATCAATCAATGTATTATAGCACATCAACAAAGAGAAAAGCAAAAAATCATATGATTATATCAATTGATGCAGAAAAAGCAGTTGACAGGATTCAATACCCATTCATGATAAAAAAAAAAAAAAAGCTTTCCAAAATAGGAATAGAGGGAACATACTTCAACATAATAAAAATTATATATGATAAACCTATAACCAATATCATCCTCAATGTTGAAAACTGAAAGCTTTTCCATCCTATCTGGTATAAAACAAGTTTTCCCTCTCTCAATTCTAATATTCAACATAATTCTACGTGTCGTGCTCAGACAAATAAGGCAAGAAAAACATACTAAAGGAATCCAAACTGGAAAAGAAAAATAAAACTATCATTACTTGCTGATGACAGAATTTTATATCTAGAAAATACTTCACAAAAACTGCTAAAAAATAAATAAACCAGTAGCTTTTTCATATACGAACAATGAAGTAGAAGAAAAAGAAATTTAGAAATTCCATTCTCAATAGCACCATAAAAGATCAAATATTTGGGAATATAACTAGCAAAAGAGCTGAAATGAAAACTCTAAGACTTAACAAAAGAAATAGACGATACAATGGAATACTGTTTCATGTTCATGGATTGGAAGAATTAACTTAATTAAAATGGGCATGTTACCCAAGCAATATACAGATTTAATGCAATTCCTATCAAAATCCCTGAGATATTTCTCATGGAAATTGAGCAATCAGTACTGAAGTTTGTTTGGAACCACAAAGGCTAAAGTTATCCAGAGAGGGAAAAAGAACAACAGAGGGATCACACTTCCTGAATTCAAGTTATACTACAAAGTGATGATGATCAAATAGTATGGTACTGGAACAAAGACAGATACACAGATGAAAGGAATAAAACTGAAATTCCATAAATAAAGTAACACTTATATAGACAGTTCATCTTTGACAAAGGAGACAAAAACATTCAATAGAAGGAAAGTCTATTCAACTAATGGTGTTGGAGAAACTGGATAGACATCTACAATAAATAAATAAAACTATATTAAAGGTAAGGCTAAAAGGAAAACCGGTAGGAGCAAGGCAGTTCTCCTTCCTACAGAGCAACCAGAGATCACCTATTTTGCAGATACAAACACTGAGGAAAAGCGGGTCCAGAGGCTACGGAGACAGCAGCAGCATTCACCACCAGAAAAAGGAGGCAAAGACAATGGGGTTCATAACTACATAGTGGATCCATAATCCCAGCTGTAAGGAATAAAAAGGGTTGCATCAGAGATGGTGGAGGTTTGGAAAGAACTGGACCTACCAGAGAGTCACTCCGATAGCAGAGAGCCCACCCAATGCAATGGGGATGTAGAGCTGGGGAAGAGTGTCTGGTGCAGAGAAGAAAGAGTGCTAGTACCCCAGCGAACTCAGTAGGAGGTCCCAAGGGAAAATTACACAGGGATGCCACAATAACCAGAAGGCAAATAGGAAAATCTACCCCACCCCACCACATCCCATATTCCATTGGCATCACAGGATCCACCCACCAGAAATATCATTCTCAGGCTTCAAGGAAGACGAGTCTCCCAGAAGATTTCCCAGAACTTTCAATGCTACCCACTAGCATCAATGTGTGGGTGGAGGCAGAACTGAAACCTAATTGCTTTTTGAGTGCCAATGACAAATTGGTCATTACCAATCAGACCTGCGAAGCTGGGGGAAAACTATGCATCCCCCATACAAACTCATCACATAGACTAAAATCTGAGGCCCCAAAGCTGGGTGAACCTAAGAATGGCAACAAATCAAACCAGTGGCAATGCAACAAAACTCAAAATTCTGAGTATTCAAAACAAGATCCAAGCATATTTGGTACAAGTTGATACACAATACAAGGCCATCACTGCAGGAAACCTACCCAACATAAACAGACAAATTGACATCACAATGTCAAAAATAAAATATGAGGTAAGAATGTTCAAAGTAGTTAGAGAAAAATGAGTCACATACAAAGGAGTCCCTACAGGATTGTCAGCAGATTTCTCCATTGAAACTGTAAAGGCCAGAAGGTAATGCTATGATATATTCAAAGTATTGAAAGAAACGTATTTTCAACCTAGTGTACTATACCCTGTGAGATGATCATTTAGAACTGAAGAAATGATGAAAGCATTTGTGATAAGAAAAATTTAAAGGAACTCATCACTACAAGTAAGCCCTACAAAAAATACTGCAGGAAGCGCTATGAAGTGCATAAGAAACCCCACTTAAAAACAGTAAGCCAGAAGATTTTAAAAAGGGGAGATAAAAAGAGGGGAATATAAGTGTGGATGACTAGAATGAGTACAACTATTCTTTTAAATAAATATGGGAAATGAACATATAATTCTTAATGTTAATCTAATAATCTCAAAACACATTTCTAGGTAAAAAGCAAACAAGAAAATGAAAAGGGAACCAGTCAAAACACAACTACACCCAACACACCTGAAAAGAGAAAGATAAGAACAAAAGCCATGTCTCTAACAACATACCTAGAAGGCAAATTACAAAATGGCAATAATCATTCTAAATGTTAATGGATTGAATTCATCAGTCAAATGAAACAGAGTGGTCTAATATTGAAAAACATAACCCAGCCTTCTGCTGCATTCAGGAAACTTACCTAATTGTAACACACACACACACACACACTAACCTTCTTTCAAAAAAAAAAATACATAGACTCAAAGTAGATGGCTGGAAGACTACCCTGCAGTTGAATTGCAACCAAAATAAAGCAAGAACTATCCTACTTAGATCAGACAAAACAGACTTCTAACTAAAAAAGCATAACAAAAGACAGAGAAGGACATTATATAATGATTAAGGTATCTATCCAGCAATAAGATATAACATATATTAAATACATGCACCAAATTAAGGAGCTTCAAAATATATTAAGCAAGTATTATTAGAACTACAAGAGATATTGAGCAACACAATAATAGTAGGAGACTTTAACCCCCACCTATAACAATGGACAGATCAACCACTCAGAAAATTAACAGGGAAACAGCAGTTGTAAACGACAACTTGTAACAGGTAGGTCTAACAGACACATTCCAAACACCTCATCCAACAACTATAGATTTCACTTCTCAAGTGTACATGGAACATTCTCAAAGATACATTATATGCTGGAAAACAAAACATGTCTCAAAAAATTTACAAAGACTAAAATCACATCAAGCATCTTCTCTGATCACAGTAACCTAAAACTAGAAATCAACCACAAGAAGAAAACTGGAAGACCCCAAATTAGTTGGAGAGTAAAACATTATGCTTCTGAATGACTCTTGGGTAAAAGAGAAAATAAAAAAAGAATTTAAGAAATTAAAATTTAAGAAATTAAAAAGAAGAATTTAGAGACAAAGAGAATGAAGACATGAGCTGCGAGATTCTATGGGATGCAGTAATAATAGGGAAGTTCATTGCAATCCACGCCTGCCTCAAGAAACAAGCAAAATTACCAATAAACAAAGCAACCCTACATTTAGTGCAATTAGGGAAAGAAGAACAATTAAAATGGAAGACATAATCAAAATTCAAGCAGAAATAAATGAAATAGAAACAAAGACATTCTGGGAGATTAGTGAAACCAAAAATTGGTTCTTTGAAAAAAGAAACAAAATCGACAAACTATTGATTAGATTCACAAAGAAAATAAAAAGAAAACTCTCATAACCAGAATCAGAAAAGATAGGGGAGAAATTGCAACAGATACCACAAAATATAAAACATCATAGAAGACTACTATGAACAGCTCTATCCCAACAAAGTCGACAACCTTGAGGCCATGGACAGATTTTTAGAATAATGCAGTATACCAAGACTAAAGCTAGAAACTGGAAAACCTGAACAGGACAAACACATGCAAGGAAATTAAGAAGTAATCAAGTCTCCCTAAAAATAAAATTTCAGGACCAGATGACTTCTCTAATGAATTTTACCAAACATTCAGAGAATTAATACCTATTCTTCACAAACTCTTCAAAAATATTGAAAAACAGGGAACACTTCCAAACACTTCTATGAGGCTAACATCACACTGATACCAAAGGCTGACAGAGATGCCACCAAGAAAGAAAATTGCAGACCATTATCTCTAATGAACATAAATATAAAGATTCTCAACACAATATCAGTAAATTGAATCTAACATTAAATTAAAAGGATCATCAATCTTGTACATGTGGGATTTATCTCAGGGATGCAAGGATAAATCAACATATGTAAATATATTAATGTAATATACCATGAGAGAAAATAATTAATTCAGACAGATTATACTCCCAGACATGAGCTATACATAGTACAGAGTGGTGGTGATTCAAACAGTATGGTCCTAGAATAATAAAAGGGGTGCACATTAGTGGAATAGAACCAAATCACCAAAAACAAACCCACTCACATACAGTCCATCTACTACAAAGGAAAAAGGAAAGTCTCCTCAATAAATACTGTTGGTTTAACTAGAAAGACATGGAAAAGAATGACGCTAGACCACTCTCCGACCATTCACAAAAATGTACTCAAAGTCAACTAGAGATTTAGACCTAAGATGAGAAAACATAAAATTCTTGGGAGACAATATAGGAAAGACATTTCATGACATCAGCCTTAGGTCTTTGGGGACTCAACTCCAGCATTAAGAGTAACAAAAATAAAAGTTAACTATTAGGACTACATCAGACTGAAAAGCTTCTTCACAACAAAAGAAAACATCACTAAAACAAAAGACAATCCGCTAACTGGGAGAAGATATTTGCATTCAATATTTCTGGTAAGGGATTAATTTATCAAATACACAAAGAATTCATAAACCTCAATAACAGAAAAACAGGCAATGCAATCAAAAAATGAGAAGAAGAACTAGAGAGACTTTTTCCAGAAAGAATATATAGATGGTCAACAGACATGAAAAGATGTTCTACTTGCTGGCTATCAGACAAATGCAAATCAAAACAACAATGAGGTATCACTTTACGCCTGAGGGTTTGGTTATTTCCAAAAGTCAGGAAACAACAATTTTTGGCAAGCATGTGGAGAAAAAGGAACACTTTTACACTTTTGGTGGTAGTGCAAATTGGTGCCACCCCTATGGAAAATAGTATGGAGTTGCCTCAAAAAGTTGAATATGAAAATCTGGTATGATCCCTCCATTCCACTTCTGGGTATTTACTCAAATATTTTAAAAAACACTAATTCACAGATATTTACACACCCCCTGTTTATTGCAGCCCTATTCACAATAGCAAAGAACTGTAAACTACCTAAGTGACCATCATATGAACGAATAAAGAAGCTGGTGTGTGTACATGTATATGCATATCCCACACACAGCAGGATGTTACACAGCCTGTCGTAGTGATAAAATCCTGTCATTTGAATCAACATGGATAGATCTAGAAATGAAATAAGTGAAAAGAAGAAAGATAGCTACCAGATGATCTCACAAATAGATAGTGAACAGACAAAGGAACGGTTAAAACAAAACCAAACTTTAAGCACTTGCAATAAAACTAAGGTTACCAAAAGGAAATGAGACTTAGGGAGCAGGCAAGTAGTGGTGGGTCCTACTGGACAAATACTAGTGAAGAATACTTGGTGATTTGGTGGAAGTCAGGGCAGGGTGTGTTGACATATATCTGAGGAATGGGAAAACTGCACATATGGGGAACCCACACATACGAGTTTATTTTAATTTGCAAGATGAAGTTACCACAAGAAAATACTAAAAAAGTTTAAAAAAAAAAAAAAAACCCACACTAGACTACTCATTAGCACTACACAAAAATTAACTAAAAATGTATCAAAGACCTGAACATAGAAATGAATCCATAAAATAATTAGAAGGAAATGTGGGGAAAATGCACCATGACTACAACCTCGAATATATCTTTATGGAAGGAACAACTCCAGCCGAAGACACCAAAGTAAAACTAAACAACTGGGACTACATCAAACTAAAGAGCTCTGCACAACAAAAGAAACCACCATGAAACAAACAGGCATCTCAACAAGTTGGAGAAGATATTCATACAACATTCATCATATCAGAGCTTAATCTCCAAAATAAAGAGCTCACACATTCCCCCCACCCAAAAATAAATAAATAAATAAAAATACTCACTCAAAATATGGGCAGAAGGACTGAAAAGATATCTATCTAAAGAAGATACCCTGAGGATATACAGACACATGAAAAATTGTTCTACATGACTCATCATCAGAGAAATGCAAATAAAAATCACAAGGCGATACCACCTCATTCCAGTGAAAATAGCCTGTATAAAAAGACAAGAAACAAAAAGAGTTGGAAAGGGTATGGAGAAAAAGGAACTCTCCATCACTGTTGGTGGGAATGTAAATTAGTGCAACCTTTCTGGAAAACAGCATGGAGATTCCTAAAGATGGAACTACCATTTGATCCAGCAATTGCACTCCTAGGCATATACCCAATGAATACAAAATCTCTAATTATGTGCAGAAAAATATCTGCACCCCTTTGTTAATACTAGCACAGTTCACAATAGCCAAGCCATGGAATCAACCTAAATACCTATTAACAGATGACTGGATTAAGAAGCTGTGGTCTACATAAAAAAAGGACAAAATTGTGTCCTTTGCAAAAAATCTGAATAGAACTATAGAACTAGAGAGAATCATGTTCAGCAAAATAAGTCATAAATAAAATGAAATACAGGATGGCTTCACTCATATGTGGAATATAATTAAACAGAACAAACAGACAAACCCCAGCAAAATTTACAGGACGTAAGATGGTGGCCGCGAAGGTAGACGGAGTGGGAGGGAAGGAATTAGGGAACAAGGCTGTGGTAAAGGACACTAGAACGCTGGTGGTGGATGAGGTGTTTATAATACAAAATGAGAAACTATTTCAACATCCTAAAATGATAGGTTTTTTAAACAAAATAAATAATAAAATTATTATTAAAAATGAGATTGTCATGTTTATATTTTAAAGGAAAGGGACAGAAAGGAATGAAGGTGAGTATGTAGGCAGGCAGGGAGAGAGAAGAGGTAGAAGCATTTATTTTATTTAGTTGGTCATCTTCGTTGTCTTCCGTGACCCAGGGACTTGAACCCCAAGTCCTTAGGATATGTGGCTTATGCCAACCAGAAGTAATGCACCTGAATGTGTTTATGTTTTGTCCTACAATATTTTCCCTTTATTTCCTTTTCCACTACGCATCTCTGACTAAAGACTTTAGGACAGTCTTTTTTTATAAAGAGAAGTGACGAACAGAATTCACTTGGATCTGTGGCTCTGCTCTTATGCAAGTCCACATGACACTGATTCTGAGTGTCAATCCAATATGATGGTATCAAGTTAAATATCTCTGCAACATGTGTTGATCACATAATACTTAGAATTTACATTGGAATACTTAATAGATTTACAGAACTCTATTTCAGTTTTCACATAATTTTAGGCTCTTCAAAGCATATTATATGTTATTACACATGGTATTTCTCTTCCTCAGGACACAGAAGCAATTTGTACTTTAGCAATTGACTTTGATAATGCTATTGAAGAAGTTTTTTTCTACTTGGCTTATTCTACTAGTTATATATACATGTGTGTATACATATATATATATATATATGTATATATATGCACTCTATTTCTCAAAACTATTAGGTTTTTGCTGTATAATTATTTGTTGCAACCTAAACATAACAGAACAACTGTTTCCTTTTTCACTTCTTTTAAAATCATTAAACAGTTTTTAAAACTGCATATAAATTTCTTTTTATTGTAATACTTTTCTTCATTTTCATCTTCAGGGTATTTCCAAGTTAAAGGAAGCCATTCTTCTTGTCTCTTTAAAAATCACTTTGAAAACATGATTTTACAGTGCTCTAGCAATATTTTCTATGACCAGCTACCATGATATCCATCTTGTGAGCAGATGTCTAAGGAAGCTATTTTCTTTTATTTCTATAAAATTGTATATCTCATTAAGAGCTTCTATACATTTTGAGAAAAACTGAAGTTTTTTCATGAATATTTTAATATCACAAGTAGGGCATATTCTTCTTTAGTGGCTTACTGGCATTATGTACAAGTTGTTTAGTGTACTTAGTGGGTTAGATCTTTTTCATTAACTTTGGGCAGTTTATAGACTGAATGGAGTTTTTCAAAATACATATTTGCATTGCCTATGGAATAAGCAAAGTATTTTGTGTTCAGATAAGATATCAACAATCTTTTATATTATGTTTTCTGGGGTCAAAGAAATAAAGATGCTTTAAAAGTTTATTTTACACATCAATTTTTTAAGAGCTAGGAGGAATAGTATTTTGGTGCAGTAATTTGAGGCATCATTGAATATACTATGAAAAGAATAGACAGTGGTAAGCTCTGAAAGGATTGGTTCAACAAACCTGTTAGCCAGAATATCTCTTTTCGTTCACCTACAGGACATTCTGAGATTCAATGCAACCTTAGAAACTAACATTATTCAGTTTCATAAAGCAATCATGGGAATAATACAATAATGTGTATTCTTTTCTCTGGTATGCTCAAGCTAATTCAGGAGCTGCTATTTTTGACTAAGCATTCTTTTGAGAAGACAAAAAAACTTTTGATTGACTTAAGAGTACTTGTCTCATCCTGACTTGTGAGATCCATTTCCCATATAATCTTTCACATTCCCTTCTCTACCATGTGCAATTCCAAATTCTTTCCTGCATATTGTGCTGTTCTGTTGAGGCATTTGTTTTCCTAACCCAGTTGTATATGTCCTTCCATCTACACTGTCATTTAGACATTTTCATGATTTTTTGGTATGCTGGTGTTACAACTTCCATTTTCGTTTTGTGAAGTCTTAGAAAATATGAACATTTTTAGGTTATTGTAGAAAACAACATTTCATGATGTTTAAATATTACTATCTTAATACAAAGTACAGTAGTACAAGCAAAGACAAACACTCATGATGGCAATGCATTTAATTTACACATTAAATTGTATTCATTGTTATGAATCATAAATCATAGCTTCCAGTAACAGTATCGGAGGAACAACAGGGAAGGACACATGATGTTGATGCTAAAGATATAATATTCTACGCCATTTTTATTTGACACTAATAGCATTGTTATTTGTTTCCAGACCTGCTTTGCAGACATCATATACATTTTCTACTCTTCCTCCATCCTTCCTCAATTCATGAAAAGAAGGCTTTTCACTTTTTACGGTGGGGTTTCCTAGGACATATGATTTTTGGTGTTAAAACCTGTACAGTGTAAACAAAACTAGGACACTTGCCCACCTACTTACAGAATCAGACAGAGTAGCTATCAGCCAAGTGTACATTCCAAAACCACTTGAACAAGCTGATCATTAAGTGTATCTACCTGCTTGTCTGAACAAAAAGTTCATCTAATGAGTGATGCGTTGACACAAACTGAATAATGTCATTTAAAAGAATGCAACATCTTTATGGGGGCCTGATCCACTCTTGGTAGGAACCAACTTGCATTCTGTTTATAATGCGGAATGGCACATCCTCATAGATGCCAACAGAACATAAAGTGTTTGAAAATGTATCTCAATGACCAAACGTGAAGGTTGGAGTTTTGATGCTATCACACTTAGAAACTTCAGGAGGCTCTAAATATATCAATGGAACTTCCTTATTATAAGTTGAGTCTCCATCTCACAGATGATAAATATCACATTTAGCCTTTTTTTCAATTTGCATGAGTTCATTAAAGCCTCCATAAAATGATTAGACTCTTGTTCAATTTTACATTATCAGAGAATATAAAACATACCTACACACTTGAAAGCAGCTTCATAGGGAGAATTTTCCCCAGGCTCGGAGTTTCTACTTAAATCCTTTTACAGATACATAAACAAGAAGCTTATTAGCTAGAAAACTTGGCTCTTAGACACTTGTGCAGTTTGAATTTTTAATGCTTACTGAGAGCTCTTCTTTCTGGAATCCTGCTGAACTAGGAGAACTTCAGAGCACCAAGTAATGAATGTTGCATCCTCCTATAATATACAGCCTGAACAAAGAGTTCTTTAACCAAGACCAGAGTAAAGGACTATTATCTCTACTCTGAAAGACCGCTGGGTATCTAGTTTCAAGCATAAATTCAGACAATTCTATAAACTCCAGAATCTCAAATCTTCTGATATGAAATGATCCTAAATCGCAGAACAGAACAGGTAAGTTCACTATTTCATTTCATTCCTTCCATGAACAATGGCAAAAGCAATGTACTTAAAATATCAAAAGAATTAAATTTTTCTGAAGCAGTTAGTTGGATTAAATGCCTCTGTTTCAACTGTCTATTACAAAATCCTTTTTTACTTATAAGAAAAACAGAAGAAAAAATGAAGAGTCAGGAAAAAGTAAAAATTAGACTCCTCGGAGATATACTGTCTTTGTCCTTGAATGAGTCAGTAACTTCTCTTTATAGAAAAGGTCCATCTTTCACTAGGACAGTGGAACAAAGTCTAAAGAATCAAGTTCTCTTACATGAATTTTCCCTTCCAATTGGGGATAAGTATTTAGAAATATATTTTTAAAGAGTTTGTTCAGAACTATGCTTCCTTTCTCTACTTTTAAGGCTGAAGACATTGCTGATATTTAATATAAATTATATAAACAGATATATCATGATTCTTATACAGAATTTAAAAATTAAATTTGGGCATGCCCTGGTGGTGTAGTGGTTAGGTTTGCTGCCCCCGAAGACCCAGGTTCCTTTCTTGGGTCCAGGGAACAACCAATGTGAACAACTAAATAAAAAATAATAAAATAAAATGCTTCTTCCTCCTCTCGCTTCCTGCCTGCCTGCCTGTTAACTTGACTTCATCCCTGCCTGAACCTTCCCTTTAATAAAATTAAATTAAATCAAATTAAATTAAATTGGATTTAATAGGATTAAAAAATATATTACTTAAGCAAATGCTATAATATTTCACCTATTATTTCTAAACTTTGATCCTCAATAGACCAGTTACTTATAATAAATATTAAGGCTTGAATTTCAATTACAGTCAAATAATAAAAAATTATAATACTCAATATTTATTGAATCCTTAATATGAGTCAAATACTGTTCTAACTTTGTCATGTCTGTTGTTCATTCATCTTAATCTTTAAAACAACTACCACTATTATCTCCATTTACAGATGAGAAAGCTGATACACACAGAGGTTCAAATAACTTGATCCAAGTCATAAAACTAGTAAGTCGACACGTCAGGACTAAACCCTGTTTGATAGTCTAAGAACATAATACTAAATTATTTCCATTGGGTAAACTTCAAATGTTTATGTTTCTAAGAGAATATTTAACTTCAGTGGTATTTCAATATGGTTCACCAAACAGTTGGTTTGAACATAGGATATCTTAGCCAATATGGAGAAGTTACTAAAATCACTTAAGCCCCACGAGTTTAAACAAACTGCACTTCAGTACATTTATGCATGCTTCCAGAGAATTTGTTCCTTCTCCATTCAGCTACGTTGGGGTCAAGAACTTTTTTAACTTTTATAAGCCATCTGGGAAAGAATGCCAGTTTTGGTTATGTGGCAGAGAGCTAGTGGCCAGACAGTACTTTTCTAGAATTTCCAGAAATAAATGTCCTGTGTGGAATCATATGAGACAAGCTGGATCTCAGTGATTTTTTCAGTTAAATGTGTAACTGTATCTCGTTTAATCTTGCCATTCTCTAATATTCAGAATGCAAAGGAGTCTCTAACAAATCCCCCACAACCTCCTTGAATCCATCATTGAAATTGTTCTTTGAGCCTTTGCTCTGTATGTGAGGAAATGAAGGCAAAAAAGATTCACACTTTTTCTGCCCAGTAAACAACATAAAAATTAGCTCAGCTAATTATTAATGCATACAATGATTATGCATTAAACTTCTAGATGTCTTAATTGTAGATACTAGGAGTTAAAAATTCAATGAGAGGGACTTGAGGCAAATTGGAAGCCTCAGGACTTTAAGACGCAGTTCTTCCAGTTCTGATTGTTTCTTTCAGAGAAGAAAGGGAGAAACTCAGACAAATATAAATTATTACCTAGATATCAATTTTTTTAATGTTGGAAAGTACACTTCTATGCCAGCAAAATTCAAATGTATAAATGTGGTCAACTCTTAAATTGAAATACTCTCAAATTTGCTATTGTTTTTTATCTATTTTACTATAGGTTCTGTAAGTGAATATTTTTGCATTATGTAGGGAAAAATGACAAAATACTGGTAAAATGAAGACTAGAACTCAAAACCATCTTCCTTCTTTGCCATTCCCTAAACCATGGATTTTAGGAATTATGTAACCCTAGAGAATAATCTAAGAATATTATTTCCAGAAGCAAAAATGAAGTCCCTCCCTAAGAACTTCAGATTGAGACTGTGAATTTTCAGAAATTTATGTGAATACTATTCTTGAGATTAAAGGAATTAATAAAGAATTTCAGTTTTATAGTTAATTTTCTTAGTAACTTAACCTCCCTGTGCCCTTTAACGATCAAAGTAATATTAATATAGGCCCTAAGTCGAGTCTTTAAAAACTTGTGAAGAATCCTCTAGAAAATGTTCATTGTGCCAGTTTTTAAAATTCACAGTGCAATGCCGTTATTTCAAATACTCAACACACAGCTGATGGCGTAACAGCCAAGAGACTCATGAGACAAAATGTAGCCTGTCCAGTACATCTGACCTTATTGGAAGGTGCTGTAGTCCATCTCTACAGTGATAGGGATATAGCAAGATTGGACCAACTCCAGTGAAGGAGAGTCACAAAATGATTAAAGGGTTGAAAAAATAGAACTATGGGGAGATATCAAAGACACCATGATCATTAGTTCAGCAACAAGTAACTTAGCAATTGTCCTCAAGACTTACTTTAAAATTGCTCCTGGTAAGATCTTTTTCATCCTTCATCCTGTAGACTGTAATGAATTTAAAGTACCTTGAAAATTTCAAATAAGCACAGGGAAGAGCTTTTTAAGAAACAAAAGTAGCTGAAAACAGTTGTTACTAGTGTTATTTTCCTCTGAAGTTTCTTAAAGCAATCATCTTTTCTAAATGATTTAATTTTCTTTCTAATTCTGGGTTTTGACTAATTAGAAGTTCCTATATTTTGCAAGAGTCATGGACAACTTTGAGAATCTTACGAACGCTACTGATCATCTCAGAGAAAAACAGAAGTGCTCACACAGATCCTGAAGATCTTTAAGAAACCCTGGACAGGATTCTAAGGTTCCTTGTATTTATGAGATTCTGCAGAGTATTCTGAGATGCTTGTAAAAAAGGAATACACTGTGCTCTGAGTATCACACTATTTTCTCCAATTATCTCTGACTTCTGGCATCAGGCTGGAATCCCTAAGCTATCATTCTTCATCTCTTCTGCATTTCTGTTCTACATCTCTCCTAGACACCAGAATTCCACATACAAAGTGGAACATGAGGTAAAAAACCGTAGGCAAAAATAAACTCCTGTTAAAGCAAATATAGATCTCTACTGTTCTAGCAAACACCTTCCCTAACTCTCTGATATTCCAAGCCTCAAGGCCCACACTTAGGAAAGCAGGGAACCATGGCCACGAACCCACACTCCATATGCCCTTCATCAAAAAAAAAACCAGAGCTGCCACACTGAACAAACACTTTAGCATCAGGGAGAGGCCATTAGGCCCATCCTAAATCAGCTTAGCCAAGCACATTAAGGCTGACCTGGCTAAAGTGGTTTTTCAATTATGATTTAGCTTGAGACCAATTTGCCTTAATGATCAAGTATAAAGCATCATGTCTGAGGACCAGTGAAACTAGCAGACTCACTGCCTAAATTTTGTTTCTCCCTTATTGCTACTTAGTGCTTTGTTTCCCAAGCTGGTATTCCCAAGCATCCATTTCAATATTGTCTTCAAAAAACCTGAAAAATTTAACTTCTCCATTTTCAAATATCTCTATCAACCATTATTTATAAGCTAGTTTATGTTTGAATAATGTTTGCAATGTCGTTAGAGAAGCATTCTAGCATTGCACCAGAGGGCCTATACTCAGAAATCAGATTGCAGAATTTCAAGTCCCAGTGGTATTATTATTAGCTGTGAGACTTTACATAAATTGCTTGACCCCACTTGACTTTAGTTTCCCCATATTTAAAAAGAGAAAATAATCATACTGACTTCATAGATTCATTGTAAATATTAAAAGAGATAAAGTACATAAAGTTGTTTAAAATGTGCCTATTACATAGTACATTACATGTTCTCTATAGCAGTGTTAGTTAGTAATATTTACACAGGCATTATCTCATTTGATCCCCATAATGGCACTGATGGAGAAAGCAAGACAAAGTTAACTTCTCACATATTGGAAACAAAGATTCATCAAGGTCATACAGAGAGTAAGTGCTAGAGCTGAAGGGGACTATTTCCTTTATATCTTAGGCTATACACCCTCTGTGAATTTTATAACAGCTATGTACCATGCCCCCACCCAAAAAAAAACCACCCAAGTTTTTGCCTATTATATCAAAGGTTCAAGGCCAACATGACACCCATTTATGAACTCTCCAACTCTCTTTGGATCAAATTTCAGAATTCCTGTTTTTTACCAAGAAGAATATGATTTTTATAATGTCTCCAACTCATGTATTTCATTGATTCTCAGACAGTATGGTAGCGAGAGTACTTAAAATATCATTTGAATTACGAATCACCTGACTCTCCTACTTCTACATGTAAGTCAACAAATTCATTCTACCTATGTTCAAATCATTATATCCATTACCTCAGTTTCTTCCTCATTCCCCATTTGTTACCTGATTGCTTTCTGCTTCTATAAACAGAAGTGAAGGCAATGATCTCCCACTGCAAAATAATAAGAATTCAAGCAACTGTGAATCTTTTTGAAGCTTTTTTTATTTTTATTTACTTATTTTTCATTTAATTTTTTAAGGAAAGGTAGGAATGAAGGTGAGTAGGCAGGCAGGCAGAAAGAAACAGGTGGAAGAAGCATTGTATTTATTTTTACTTTGCTGCCCATCTTGGTTTTCCTCCCAGCCCAGGACGCAAACCCAGGTCCTTGGAATGTCTGTGAACTGTGTTTAGTCCAGAGGCAGCTGACCAAACCACTACTCTACCAGGACACACGAGAGGCTCTTTTAGTCCATCTCTTTTTGTTTTTTTAATTTACTGGAAAATTAGAGACAATATTGCACATAAACTCATTTTACTCAAATCATTAAGATTATCTTTGTTCTCTTAAAATCAGCATTTTACTTCCTAAAACTTCTTTGGGGAAAACCGATATCCCTATTAAGTTTAGATGATTTCTTTTTGCTCTTTCTTCAAATGCCTATCAGAGTAGAGGGTGAGGAAAAAGAAGGCATTCACCATGAATTTGACAAGATAGTCTTACTGATCTTAAGTTACTCATCTTAATGAGTCATCCTCTTAGTAGAAAGGCAGTTATATGCATTTGCACAGCTGATGTCAGCTGAATTTTTTGCAATCCCAAAGCATAGAAATAGCAAAAGTCTAATTCTGGAGTAATTGACACTCATCCATAGGTGACCTATAGTAACCATTCCTTAAACACCAAAGTATAATTACACACTGAGCCAAAGCAGCATAAACATCGTCTGGAAATTCAAACTTTCAAAGAAGGGAAAAGAATATTGTCAAACCATGAAAATAAATTGGGCATTAATATTGTTTGTTCATTTCAACTAACAAATTTTTCAATCACAAGACCATTTTCATTTTGGTGACATCACCCTGGAATCCTAAAAACTAGAGTAGACAATATCTCCTGATTCATCTATCTGAAAAAAGGATTCTATTTCATAAGCTAAAATAAAGCCAACCTTTCTACGAATTTAGGAACCATGGAGCTATATCTTCATGAAGAATAAAAATATTTTCAAGTCATTAGTTAATAAATAAGTATAGCATTAGCTTCACTGTCATGTAAAAAAAAAAAAAAAAAACTTTTTGAATGATGCAAGATGTTCTCAAGAAACAATAAAAAAGAATTTAACTGAAAGAACAGTTTCCAGAGGTGGCAAACAAACTTGTTCCTTTTCCCGAAGAATTGCTTTAAAAAGGGGGAAAAAAAGACGTCTCTCTGAAAGCAAAACAAAACGTGGAGATCATCTAGTAGTGCAAATGCTTCCAAATCACTTCAAGATGCACCAGTTCCCCCAGGAGTTACTATGTTGTCAATCTTTGTTTCGACCATTTGTTTCAGCCACTCAGCCAGCACCTAAGGAAAACCAAACTTTGTCCCAGAAAGAAGGGACATAAAGATATATCCAACATCTCCCCAGACTTGGTGAAGACATAAATTGTTATAGGAGGCGTAAGTGCTATAAGCTATATATTAGCTACTGGGATAATCATTGCCTAACACAGTATAGCCTATTAAGACAGCAAAGTGCCCCAAGACCATAGCACTTATGTCACCTCCAGCCTGAATCTCCAAACTCAGTTATATAGGTGGTCTTCAAGATCCTTTGAGGATATCGGTATGAATCAGGATCTAAGTCAGCAGCACTGGAAAATTACAGCCTAAAATATAGACTCAGAAAACCTGGAAATTAAACCCTTTATAACTTTGTGACTGAGTAAATGTGGTTTTTATTTATAGAGTACATCATATTTCTTGGAGGCTTTTAGAAATTTTGGTTTTTATGTCATTTCTAATGTTTAGAAGATTATCATAATTTAATTAAAATGTATTATCTGTAATATACCATTTATTATATTAGAGCTCCATATAGCTTATAGTTACCTATCAATGGATTATAGATCAACATATACTAGAGTCCACATTCATTATACATCAACAGTAATGTACTATAAATCAATACCATATGTTTATCTTTTAACTGTTTAATATCTGCCTATCCCATTAGAATTAGACTCCTTGAAAGTTTGTGTGTTTCATAATCACTATATGCCCATGCTTAGCCATAATGGGTCTAGGCACAGAGTTGGCAGTTATTACACATATGTTGAATAAATGTTTTACATTTGAGAACACAAGAGTTAATTGATCTATGCATAGCAAACCACTTAGTATAGAAGAAACAGGATAGAATAAAACATGGATTCTTTAAACTATCAGATTTTTCTCTCCACCCCCAAAATTTAAGAAAATATTAAAGAAGGTGCTTTTGTCTTCCTTGCCACTGTCTGCCTTTGCTCTCTGCTCCCTTTCTACACCTTCCCACCACCTGTGTATCCATCAGTGACGAAGAGCCTATGAAGACCACTCAGGAAGGCGCCAGTGAAGGGCTTGATTTCACTCTTCCCTTCCAAGCTTGGAGCTGGCATGCTGCCTCCCTCTCCTTTGCTGTCATAAGCCGGCATGATATGACTTTGTTAAAACCTTTTTTGTTATTAAACAAGTTTGATATTTTTGTATTTTGCTTGAAAAAACCTTTTCACTTGAGTTTGGAGTAGAATGGTAAGTTTTCAGAAGTAGAGCCAGATAAAAATATCCAATACCCTTTGTGATAACATTAGCATTGTTTTAATAAAAGAACTTCCTGGTCTAAGCCAGGGCTTGTGATAAAAATAGTGATGAACAACTGAATTTAAAAAACTAAGTACTTCTTCCTTCTCTCTCTTCCTATCTACCTGCCTCCTCGCCTTCATCCCTGTCTGTATCTTTCCTTTAAAAAAAATTGTTTTTAAAAAGAACGCCCTTCTATTCTGACAACAAAGAAGAGTTGGGTCACAATGTCTTTTTTAAAACATAGGCTATGGGATGAAAGCAGGTGCCCATATCAACTGTGATAACTGGGAATCGAATTATTCAGGGCCTTAACTAAGTATAATAAAAATAGGGAAGATTTTCCTTCCCCAAGATACCATCTCCATTGCCATGATTATGCTACTTTAAATGTTCATATTAATTAACTTTGAATTTAGGCCCTTTAAATGCCATTAATACATCAGTGGTCTTCTATGGGGATATTACAGTAAAGAATACTAAGCAAAAGAAACTTTAGATCAAATCAAAATTACTAATAGTTGTACTCTCAAAGGTTGGGATACAAAACAGGTAAGTCTAGAAGGAAGATGCACAAGTATAAATGGTTTTCTTTCCACATTCCCACTATGATTTAAGCTCTGATCATCTTTTGACTAATTAGCAGCCTGGATCTTGTCTCTTCAAATTTCCAAACTTCTGATTCTTCCCTAATTGCCAAAAGAGGGATAAATGTAAAACATTAATCTGACTGTGTATTTCTCAGACTTAAAATTTTTCTGTAGTTCCCCATCCCTAAAACTAAAATCCAGAGTCATTAGAGTATAAACAAAATGACTTATTCTTGCCTGCTTTTCCATTCACATCTTCTCCTACTATCCCATGAGTACTTAGATATTTTGTTAGCCATTTTCAAGTTAAGGAGGAATGGGTGTCCCCTAGAACCTCAACTAGGCCTTTCAGTTTTTCACAGATCAGCTGACATATTAATAATTAACAGTTTGTAATCCCTTACAAAGTCCCAGGCTCTGTGCTAAGTGCTTTAGATAGCTGCATTACCTCAAATAACTCTTTCTAAACCCATGCAAGATCTTTGTTACATAACCATATCTTTAAAAAAAGATTTTTTTTTTTGAGGGGGGGTTCCCCATAAGGAAATTGGAACTTGCACAAATTTTTAGTAAGTGGTAGAGCTAAATCTCAAACTCAGGTCTGCTGAGTCCAAAGCTCAGGCTATTAAGAACAATAACATAATGAATATTAAACATTAAACATTAAAAATGTAAACTCGATGCATCTGTTCTCTGGATTCTGGAATGGAAGCACAATTTGAACTCACCGTTGTCTTCACAGATCTCAAAGTTTAGCTACAAAAAAAAGTATTTTTGAAATATGTGACTTTCATGACTTAACAGATATCTTTGTAATATGCAAACTTATCGCAAGGACTGAGCCCAGCTAATGGTTCATTGAAGATAAAATTTGTGGAGTGAATAAGTGGAAGATCAATTATGTGAAAACCCTGCAGTCCACCATTATCTCTGTATACTTAAAACATGCCAAGCTAAGCACCACTGGTAGGGCACTAGTACCTAGATATATTCAATCTCGATCCTCTAAGATTTGCTAACATAGAATTATACTTTGGGATGATGCCATTGGTCTGATGAGAGATACTCTAAGGAGTTGGTAAACATACTTCATACATTACATTATGTATTTTATTTTTACAACTCTTTGAAGAAATGGCTCTCTGCCATAATTCTACTTTGCCCGAGAAATTGTTATACCTTAATTTTGGACCTTTAAAATCTTGGAACCATGGTTTTTTTTCTCCCACAATGACTTCCTGAAAACTTAGAGTTAAATCTCTTATCTTTCCTAAGCAAAAGTGGTGATTCATGGTACTTAATCTATGAAGTAGCCTAAATTTTTACTTCTACCTGTTTTCAATTTACCTATTTTTTCTCAACTACATTCATTTTATAGTTTGTGCCAATTATTCATCATTCAATAAATCTTGTTAATATCATCTATATGCTTAAATTGCTCATGTACAGTTTATTTTGTTTCTTCATTCATTCATTTTACACGTAACAGTAGATCGTACATTTTATGCCAAGAACTGGTCTAAATTCTAGGAGCAACAAAAAGTCAACAACAAGCTATACAATAAAAGTCCTGTGAACGCTATATTCTAATTGAAGAGGAAGACAACGACAAAGAAAAAAGCAAATATTTAAGAAACTGAGCATGCTAGGTATAATAATTGAGGAGGGGAAAAGTTATCCTAAAAGTGAATCTAGTAATGTGAGGGGCTGCAAGTACAAGAAGTGGGATTATTCTAAAGAGAAGGATTCATTGAGAAAATGAAATGTGACAAAAGAGTTAAAGCAGGTGAGACTGTGGTTCAGAAGGATATCTACTGATTGAAAATTCAGAGAGCTAATGGGAATCACAGTAGGCAAAACCTCAAAGATTATTTTAGCTTCATTAACTTCTACTCTGAGAAGGGATGAAATGCCACTGAACATTTTAAACAGAAAACTAAAGTCATCTAATTCATGTTTTAACAGACTTCCTCTGCCTTCTCTGTCAAGTTAGACTTTAGACCATAGGATGCACGCAAGGCGAACTGTTAAGAGATAATTACATAATTCAAGCAAATCATGGTGACTTAGATCAGGAAGGTAGCCACTGAGGTGAAGTCACCAAATTCTGCAAACATTGCTAGGTACAACCGACATTATTTTCTGGTGAATTAAATACTGGTTGTTAAAGAGAGGAATCAAGAATGATGCCAAGGTTTTTGGTGTAAAAACTGAGAAACAGAATGTCCATGAACTGAGGTGGGGAATTCTATGATAGTGGCAGATCTGGGGATTTAGGGATATCCAGGTTCAATATTTTCCTCATATTAAGCTTGCATATTGAAGTATCCAAGTGAAAACTCAAATAGGCAATTGACTGTTCTTCAGAGGAAAGATCTAGGATGGAGAAAGATGATAGATTAGATAATAATAATGATAATAATGATAAATGACAGAGCTACAGATATGATTTGATATAATTTTATTTACAACTCTGAGAAAAATATATTGAACAAGTAAGCATAAAAAGAAAAGAAAAAATAATGTTCCTGGATCAAGTTCTAGAATACTCAATATAGAAAGCTGAGGAGAAGATGAGAGGAAACCAGCAAAGGAGACTGAGAAGAGCAGCTAGAGAAGCAGAAGCAGAACAAGAAAAGTACATGCCCCCAGCACCTGTCAACGGTATCCAGGAAGTGATACATACTAAAGCTTATTTGTTGTATGAGTGAATCAATGAATTAATGACTGCTGTCAAAAAAGTTAGGGATTAAAAAGGAGATCATTTGATTTATTAAGATGGAAATTTATTGCTATATTTGATACGTGCATCTTCAGACACAGGGAAAACATAGGGAAAAAATACCAACTGCAAAAAACTCAATTTGGAAACAAGAAGTTTTGTCATAAAAAGGGGAGAATATAAATAGTTGGAGGGAAGAGATTATGTTTTTAAAATAAGAGAAATAAGAGGAAATCTGATCCCTTAAAGAGGGAGAAAGTGATGATGTTAAAAGGGATGAAATCTAGTGTACAAGTGTAAGTGATGACTTTTGCCAGGAACACAGACAAGTCATACAGAGCAACCCAAGAGAAAAGTTGGAGCACTTGGGATTGATGTAAAAGGAGCATCATGTAGTGTTGAGAGTTGGGGTAGGTACTCTTCTGTTTACTTCTATTTTCTCTACAAAACAGGAAGCAGTCATGAGTTGCAAGTGAGAATATACAAGAAAATTCAGGTACTTTGAAAGAGTAGATAAGGTATAAGATAGTTGATGTGAAGAGGGAGGGTGAATGAATGGTCCAGAGGAATTCAGTACATGTGCTGATTAACATAAAGGATTCACTGACCTTTGTGATAGTACATACAAGGTGTATGTTTCTCTCCAGTCATCTTCCACTGAACAGGTCCAGGTGAGGATATAAAGAAGGTCAGATTCAACCTAAACTTAGGAATTTACCAAGATAGACGAGAGACAATGAAAAGATGCCAAAATAAATGTGTTAGAGGTCCTATCAAAAGATTGATGACATTTCAAAAATGCTGTGTTCCCTACATCTTTGAAAGTTTCCTTAATTCTTTTTTAAAAGTGAGCATAGCATAGAAATTTAACTAATATTCACTGTCAAGATTGCTCTTTGTAGGAAGGAGTTCCTCATAGGTTTTCCCATTAACCCTTGCAGATTGCTTAAATAAAATTTGCCACATTATGTATGCTGCCATGTCTATTCCATCAGACTTTGAAATCATTGAAGGAATAACCACTTTTCAATCTTTGTCTTACTAGAGCTAGACAATGCAAGAACATGGATGTTTAACTTAATATGCACGCATATATGCTCATGGATGATGGAGAAATACAAATCTATCTCTGCACAGAGTATACTGGCAACCATGGTTCTGCTGGCTTCACCCTGTCTTTATCCCATATTGATTGTGAGAGTTTAACAATTTAGCCACACTATGCCTCAATGGATACATTAGTAAAGGAACACTAATAGTACTGCTAATAATAGCATTTTCAGAAGACTAAAATGAGCTTCATATATGCAAAATTCTACAAAAAGCAACCAACCCCTAAGTGGTCAATAAATGTAAACTCTTTGCATAATTGGTATATTTTTCTTTCTCAGTCTGTGAAGACTTCCTTATCCACCTACCCTATATCCATTAAGAATTTGGTGTCTACCAATGAAATATACTCATTCTAACTTGTTTCGGAATGATACGTGTGTACGTCCCACTAACTATGGAGACAGCTATTAAACATGCAATGTGCTTTTAGTAAATGTCAAATTCCCTGGGCCCATGACAGTTCCTGGCAAGCAGAATATTACATATGTGTGTGTATGTGTGTGTGTCTATATACATAATTATATTATATATACATAATTAAATAGGATGAGACAGTACCAAAGTGGCATTTTTATTGGAGAACAGGACTGCTTAGAGGGAGTAATGAGTGCCCTGAGGGTCTCAAGGTGAGGATAAAAATAAAAAGATACAGAAAGGCAAGAAACCTTCTCTCCCTCACAATTTGACTTGGCATAGGGAACTCTTCCTACCATCCCTTTGGTAACATCCCAGTTTTTCTAAATCTGGTCATTCATAACAGAGTTTTTGCTAGCTGTCAAGTTGAATCAAAATAAATATCCACCCAGAATGAAGGAGAGACATTAAAAATTACCACTGATATGCCAAAACTCCATCCAGGGGGTATTTCAAGGTAAATAAAATTGACCGTGTATGAAAAATCTTAGTAACTCCACATCTTTCTCTATTGCTTTCTCTCTTCCACAAAATACCATAATTACAAGTCAAATATCACCAATCCCCACTTCCTTTTTCTAGCAAAGGCACTTAGGTACACATACACCACTTCTGATTCCAAATCTGAGGAAGTCCCCTTGAACAAAGATCCTTAAGAAATCATTAAGCATAATAACCATATTAATGAAAGCAAGAATTTTACAGAAAAAAAACTATGACATTTAGAGCCAATTATTCAAAATGAGGGGGAAGACATAGATGCTTGGAATAGTTTCCACTCACCATGCAAGTGAACAATCCAGGAGAAATCTTTGGTTTACCAGGATACCGGATAGATAAAGTACCCCAGCAATTTTCCTGCTGAAGTCACACTCGTGACGCCAGAACTTTGCAAATCGCCCCTAAACATTTATAGCAACAAGGGCTGCTACCACTTAGAGCAAATATTGCATTTCATACTGCTACTCTCAGAACAAATTGCTAGAACAGGAAAATGTTCTCACTTTTATCTATTTAGCAAGATTTCTTACACATATACATGAACAAAGTGATGAAAACCAGTCTTCATTGTGAAAATGACCAGACCTCTGAGACTTATCCAGTGATGTTTGATAAACTGTTCAGTTATCAAATAAAGTCCTGATTTGTAGCATTACCAATGTCTTTAGTGTGAATACTCCCACTGTGGCCAAGCTACCAACGAGATGTCAGGCCAGTTGCCTCCTTCTCCAAAATTAGAAATAATTTTGCTACTTAGTACCACAACCATTTGCAATAGAAGGAATGTGGAAAACAAGGCACAGAACTCCCCCTATCTCTAGGCTATCTTTGCAACAAAACAGGTCCTAGAAACAATTCAAAGTTGCAAGTTTGAGAAAGACTATGGAAAGGCCCATCAGAAAAGAGAACACTTCATGTTGGCTGCTGCTATCTCATTGCAGTCTGCTACACAGAACATGAGATGTAGTGATGAAACAAATTGCAGATTGCAAATTCTATCTTGGTTTGTCACTGCCTCCTTGTTCCCAATGACCACACATACTGCCAAATCCAGAACTACCACTCCACTGGTCTATCACTGGGAGAAAGAAGGAGTGTTTAAAAAGATTAATAAAATAATTTCATTCCAACTTTTCACAATTCTGCCTAGATCTGGGACCATCTAAAAAAAAAAAAAAATCAACAGGGCCCATGAGAAGTTAACTGATGAAGTCCTTAAAAGACACTATTTCAAGGAAGTCTATTTTGTTTCATATTATGATGCTACAACTAAGTATCATTCTACTTTGAAGGCATACTACCAATATTTGCAACTTTATAGTTTCCTGGCTAAAGATTACCCAATATTATCCCAATTGTGACAAGCTTTCTATTTGTGGCTGCAGACAGATGGACCCAGTTCTGTGTGTGCCTCCATTGCAATCATTCTGCTCTGAAATTCGTTTAATTATAAAAAAACATTCATGGGTAGGGCTCATCCAGGGTGTCTACATTTCTGACCTGTTTCACTTATGTCCTATCAGCAAATTCTATTATGTATTCTCAGGAACATCACAGGGAATTTAAGAAATCATGTTTCTTGGCTTTCTTCTGTTCCCTGAGTCTGCAAAACTCTATAAAGATCTGCTTCTTTTAACATTCTATTGCCTAATAAAAAATATATGGCAAGCCTCAAGGTCATTTGTTAAACTGACTTGCTCTGAACTTTTTCAGAAAATGAAGTAGTTTTTTAAGAGGTCCAGAGCAAGGTATACAGCATATCCTGTTTTTACAAGAGAAATTTTGATGCTCATGGTCATGTCTTTGAAAGTCATTCTAGCTCTAGCGAAAAGTATTTACAGAGAGCAGATGAGGTCCGCATCTTTCTATTATTAAGCTATAAACATGAGCACCCAAACGTGATTTTATTTTGGTTTTTAATTCTGTTACTATTAAAGTCCCTTGTTATCTTTCTTCTTGACACATCATCAGATCTTATAAACATTTCATGTTTCAGTTAACACATGATTTATTTTTCCCTCATTAAGACTCTACAAGAGCATTGACCATCCCATTCTCCAAATTATTCTTTCCTTGATATTGAGCATACAACCTGGCAGAAAATGGATGCCCAACAATAGGCTGGTGTTAGTTCATTTCGTCTTTGGATGGGGTGGTTGTTCAGTTCCTCTATCTTCACTACTCATTCTGCATCAGAGCTTTACCTCACTAAATGCAAGACAGATGGTGGAGAATCCAGACTTAGGACTACATCTTCCAAAACCAACAAGTGGACAGTCCGTACTGCAGAGTCTAGTGGAGAAGGCCCCTGAAGCAGTCAGCATCAGGGAAGTTCATTGCAGTTCAGCAAAGGACATAAGTACTTGGGGAAGCGATAGCTAAGAGCTTCTGGCAGACAAGAAACATCCCACAAATCTGACCCAGACACAGGATCTAGTTATTAGAACTATGGAAGAGGTGGGAAAGAAACCAGTGATAGTTGATAGGCAAAGTCAGATCAGACTTGGAATGAGGAAGATGATGCTGATCTCAAGACCTTACTGGTAAAGTGAAAGCTGAACCTGAGTCTGGAGTGAAGTTTGACATGTAAATGAAAGTCAAGTGGTCCTAGCAGCAAAGTATTTTATCACAAAACATGGTATCTTAAACATCCCAATGGCCAGCTCTATTAAAAGCTAAGGATGTGTATGTGTACACTGAATCAACTTTCTTACATCAACCTGACTCCACTATCATGGGAGAAATGTGATCATCCCCACATTGCAGGAAAGATGATGAAACCATGTGGAAGATCAGAGAATAGCAGGTATGTGGTTGAAAGAACTTGGATCCCTTGATAAGCTGGCCAAGTGTTCTTTTCAAAAGATACTGCCTTCTGCAAGGTGAATACCTAGCCCAGGATAGTCACAACAATTTCATCCCTCATTAGACAGCCATACTTGCAGGCACTGCAGCCTAGATTTGTAGAGACAATTCCAAGAGAGAAAAGTTATAAAAGGGTAGAATAATAACACTTAATAACTGGCTTCTGTTAATTTTTTTTTTCAGAGGAAACAAAAGTAATAAAATTTAGTATGTAAACTAAGAGTACAAAGCCTGAGATCTGGTTTCTTCCTGCCTCACCATCACTAAGCACAACACAACGTGCTAAATAAGAGTTCCTGTTTAGGACAATCCTTTGTTCCTTATTTGGAAACCCAGGATCTCAGGCAATCATAAATGCTAGAGATCAATAAAACAAATATCTCTACCAAGGTAGTTTCTCCTAGGCTCCTTCTATTCCTGCACCCAGGAGGCAGTCACTGATTTGGAATTGGGTCATACAGTGGTAAGGCTGCTAAAAAAGAAAGGCACTGTTAGCCCTGGGAAAACATACTATTCTCAATTCCTGTCAGTAGACAAGGCATCTCAAATAAGTTCTCCTATGAATTTTTCTGGGTTTAATCAACCTCATCTCTTGGGCGGATGTTTACCCTAAACACGTTTCAGGCTGGAAATAAATTTAAATATAAACATCTAAAATTAAAGCTATGGAAAACTTCCACTAAAATGACAAAAGAAACTCATGGGAATGCTGAATATAATGGGAAAAGGCATATAATTATAGTATTTTGCCTAAAATTTGAGCCTCTGGGTACTGGGCGGATCGATTTTTTTTGAGGTTGCACAGCATTCGGTGGCGTCCAATAAAAGCCACCAGAAAGATATTGTTTCTATGTAATCAAATTTGTCACTGCAGTCACTACTTCAGTGCCTCAAGACCAGCTGCTAATTACCCCTGAATGGCACTCTGAAACCTGTGGAGATGTTTATGGGTCCAGAAGCTCATAAAATAGAACTGTAAAAATATTCCTGATGACTATACATCAGGGACCTTAGAAAATAATTAGCTGTAAGAGCCTTATTCAGACATGCTGTTCTCTCCAGTTAAAAAACCAAATGCTCCAACAAATAAAATATGTGTATGAGTACCAGGAACTGGAAATGCACATGTTCACATACTCAAGATAGCAAAACAATTCTCTTTTCCAAGAATTTGATTTCATGACTCCTTGATTTGATAAAAATCTTAATAAACATTCTGCTCCTTATGTCAGAATTGGAGGGGGCTATTTCTCATTCTTTCTCACTGAATATTTTTTGCTATTTAATTTTAAGGAATAGATTCTTGCCTTGGCAGTTGAAGAGCCTTAACCATTATTTATGGTCACTGATCCATTGGAATTTTCATCTTCACGCAATAACATACCCTTCATATTAAGAATTTTATATTTTACAGAGGGAGTTTCTATTTATAATTTCACTTACCCTTCACAATAACCCCATGAGAGTTGTGTCACCACATTTCAGCCATGAAATTTGCCACATGCTAGCCATTCTTCAAAGTCTTAAGGTTACGGAGGACTAAGACTAAAGAGCCCTAAGTTTATAGTCTAATGGAGAGAAAGGGATGACAAATGCAAATCAGTAAATGCGATGCACTCAAGTACTTACAAGTGCTGCAAAGAGAATCATGGGACAGAGTTGAAGGGCAGTTCTCTCAGTGGTGGTGTCTCAAAGGTGGCAACCATACAGAGATCTGACTAAGATGCATTCAAGAAATAGAGAATTCAATTTCTTAAGGCAGGAATGATCTTGACTGAGCACGACATTAGATGCCAGTGTGACTGGGTAATACAGAATGAGGGGAAGAGGAGAGAGGGAAGTAGCATGAGTGATAAATCAAAGAGGCACATGGGGGTCAGAACAGGTAGGATCCTGCAACTCTAGTAAGGAGTTAATTTTAGTCTGGTTTCAATGAGAAGTCCTTAGAGCATTTAAACCTGATGAAAGACATGAAAATAAAGTACTTTTCAAATCCTGAATATGACAATCACAACAAACATTCACCTTGGACACATTTCTTATTTTCCCCTACTTCACTTAATCTATAAAATGGAGACAGGTATAATATTTATCGTGAAGGGTTTTAAGAAACTAATACATAAAAAGTTCATGAGAGGACCACATAAATACTCCGCAATCACAATGTTAGTCATCATTGTTATAGAGAAATCATTCTGATTGTTTTTTGGAGGATGGACAGTGCTGGGCAGGAGTGAGTACAGAGAAGTCAGTTAGGAGACTATTGCAATAATCCAAGTGATAAATGATAAAGGCTTAGATTAGGGTAATATCAGTGGAAACAGTAAAAGTATTTGAATTCTGGATCTAGTTTGAATGTTTTGTTGATAGTACTTACTAAACAAATAGAGGAAGCAATGTGAAGGAGAGCCCAGTTTGACTCATAATCTTGTTTTTTCTCTGAGAACAACACAAGTGGGTTCTCTGAGTTCCAGAAACATAGCAAGACTATAAAACTAATGGTTTGTATAGTTGGATGTGTCGATCAAATGTCCAAATGGAGAACAACACATAAGTCTCAAGTTCAGGATACAAGTCTAAATGTGAGACTTTTAATTTATGGCATTAGATGGAAACAACTAAGAGAATGCTGATAAAAGATAGATGTGGACCAAAGACTGAGTGCTGAGAATCGTCAGAATTTAGAGAGGCATGGTTGGGGGTGGGGGGGAGAGAGAATGGGAAGGAGGGGCAAGTAAAATAGAAATCCAGAAGCATGGCACAGAAGTCTAGAGGACAAAATATTTCACAAACCGGAGAGTGAGTATGTCAAAAATGTCTAAGAGATCAGGAAAATGAGGCAGACATGTGACCCTGGACACTAGTTAAGTATAGATACTGGTGACTTCACCAGTGAGAAATGTATTAGTCTCAATGAAGTTGGAGAAATGGTGGAATAGAATGAATAGAGGAAGGGAATTCAAAAAATAAAAGAATTGACTGAGACACATTTCAGATGTGGGTAATGACTGGTATTGATCTAGGATATGACTGAGACTATTGTGGGAGCTGAGAAAATCCAAATGAAAGGCCAGCAACTAAGACTTTGGAAGAGAAATTAACTTGTCTAAGGGAATAAGCTTAGCAAAGGCAGCACTTGCTAGAAATCCTGTGTTCTTTATAAATAGATGCTGTAAACCCAAAATTTTAGCAAAATGGAGATGGTATGTTATCGGATCAAAGGTTAAGAGTATTATCTATTTCGAACCTGTTTTAACTATTCCATACAATTTGTAAGTTAGTTAAAAAATACAATTTATTGTTAGGAAATGGAAGTATTTTCAAAGAAGAACACGCTAAACAGCTAAACTGTACATTGCCTATGAAAGAGAAATGAGATGCAGTGTAAAGTCATTCAGCACTGTACTATTACCAGAAAGTTGTTCAGAAAACATCTATGCGCCCACAGAATCTAGAAAACTATCTCCCACTTGCTCTAAGTAGAAAATTCACATTCTGTGCTTAAACAATCTAAGAGAGAAAACATTTTTAAAAAAGAGAGAAAATGTCTTCAAACTTCTTTTTAATTTGAAATAGGGTGTTAAATATTCCAGAAAGTTTAATTTGGATACTAGCGATAACCTTTTACTAATCAGTAACAGTATAATTATAATCAAAGTAAGCTTATATTTCACTTTTGGAAAAAAGGAAATTATTTTGTTCTTAGTTTTCAAAAAAGATTTAATGAGATATCCTTGTAATTAATTTTAAATTGTCTTTATTTTGAGCTCTATCTTTAAATAGACATTGGTGAAAAAGGTATTTTCAAAATTCTCGTACCAGAATATTTTGAAAAGCAAATTTTGATGTAAATAGAATTTTAATGTCTCTAAAAATAAAATAAAATTAAAAAGCAATAAAGCAGGACCTTAAAGCCTGTGCTACAAATTATTTTAGCAATCCTAATAAGTTGCTTAGCACTGATGCCCAAGAATAACCCCCAAGGATATAATTCATTTTGGTTGAAGAAAATTTCCCTTAAAGTAAAAAGTGTCTCTCTTGGAATTAAAAAAAAAAAAGTAGAAATATTCGTGAGTACTGACAGAAAGGTAGGACTGCGGACTTCCCACGGGGTTGTGACCAACCGAAGTCTTGCAGAGAAAACTATGCTTTGACATTATAGGAATTGCATTTAGAAAACTTCAATGTGCCAAGAAAGCAAAGGGCACTTCTGGCTTCATTAAAAATGACTTTTCATCTGTTCTAGCATTGTGCTATAATAATTTCATTTTCTAATTATATGACTTGTGGTGGATACATCACCATCTTTCTACCAGGTTGCAGGTTCTATGAGAATAAGATCTGTTTTACTGTATCACCCACAGAAATGCACAGTGTCTTTTGTTTAGGTGAAAGCTAAATATTCAATAAGTATTGCTTATTTGAATAAATGTCTAAATAAATTTCTAAATTATCAAATCATGCTTTCTCTGTTTCTTATTAGGAGTTTCTGGCCTCTATAAAGTAAAAAAATTAAAATTAAAAGTATGTGCTCTGTATAGGGTTGCCTAAAGACTGATAGAAAGATTTGTACTCTAACTTGTTATAGTTTCAAGGCTTTTAAAATTAAAGAAAAAGTTGATCTAAAATGAATTAACACTGAGCTATTGACACTATCCAGAAGGATAGTATCATGGAGACTATTAGTTATCTGCTCCCAACAATATATTTACATTCCCAATATCCATCTCAGTTGAGCATGGCCATTGAACTCAATTTGCTCTGATGGAAAGGAGAAGTAATTAGGCCTGGCTCATTCAAAACCTCCTAGGAGGATGCCTTCATGCTCTTTCCTGCACTCCACTGACCTTTCAGGGATAGTGACACCCAGAGATAGCACCACTCTGTTCACCATGGATCCCTGAGGGACTCTGTGGAGCAGAATCTCCTTTGCTAACCTGGACCATCTACCTTGAACTGGTATGAAATAAAATTAATTTTAAAAGCTTCTGTTATAGTTGGGCCATTATATCTAGAGTCAATTTGTAACACAAATTCATCTGTTAATATTAGTAGCATTTGCTAAATGCCTAGTTTTTGCTAGGTAGTATGTTAGATACACCTGTATATTACTAAAAACTATGTTTTCAACTGAATATTTATTGAACCCTAATGTGTCAGATACACTATTTTATGTTTATTGTCTCATGTATTCTCATGAATAGTCCCATGAAATGAATATTCCTATTTTTCCCCATTTTAAAATGAGGAAATAGAGGCTTAGAGAAGTTAAGAAATTGAACAAGGTCACAAAGCTAATAAGCATTCGAGGAGAAAGCAAGCATAAGTCACATAATGCCATGGGACTAACTACTAGGCAATTCTGTCTTAGCCAGTTACTGTATTCATAACACTATAAGGGATAACTCCAAGTGAAATCAATATATCAAGAACAGAGAAGGTTCGCTTGTGTAAAAGACTGATTTGTGTGCCTAGTGTGGATTCTAATAGGCATATTTCAGCATGACTGAAAATGGTTGGTTCTGTCTAGGACAGATTGTCAGGCACCAAGAAGACTTATATCCTAACTTGTGCTTTCAACAGACCCTACGTCCTGTCCTATGCTCATCATTCTGGTAGTTGGAGGACGCAAAAAGGAGATCAGTAGTATGAATCATGACCCTGAGGAAAGATAGCAGACAATAGGAACCTACAGGGAAAAAGAAGAAGGTGCATCTTCATTTGACTTAAAATTTTTCAATGGCAAGTGGCTATAGAGACTCTATAATCTGGAATATAAGTCAGGGCTTGACATTTCTAAACTTTACCACTATAGTGGAAGGGATTTTCATAAGTAGCAATTCTCTTAGCAACTACTGATTTTTTAACACTTTTTAGGGAAAGATTTGAGTATCAATCCTTTGGATGTAAAAACCTTGAATGAGGCACTAACTGTGGTCTGCCTTTGAATTTCCTTGTAAATACTCTTAGGATGAAGGTTATTAATGATATTTGAATTTGTTGGACTTGATAAAATAAAAGCTGTCATCAGTAGATTTGTCTATACAAGGATGTGCCTATAAATAATTCCTTTAAATCACTCTTTAGTTACAACTGAGATTGAAATTTGTCTATTTTTAATTAAGGCAACTGCTTGTTTTGCTGTAATATGAATTTATTACCAGCATTGAAGCATATAAAATAACTAGCTTTCAAATAACAGAGTCCTTTGAAACTTGAATTCTCATTTTTGGATTTATGCATGCTAGGCTTGAGATTTTGCCTTTTGCAGCATCAGCTATTTTCTCAGACTTGCCCCTTGAATATGGCCTTCTGCTGAGTTATCTGTCATCTAAAGAAAGAAGACTATATGGCTAATTTTCCTAGCAAGATTTCTTGGCCATCCATCTTTGTATGAATACTGTGTAATCCTTTTAGAAACTCCCTCTCTTTTCCCTGAAATACTCTGTTTTTGCAGCCCCACGTGTTCCCTCTGCTAAACTATGTAGGAATCTAGGCACCTGAGGAAATACACAAGAACAACAGAGGATTTTACATTTATTCCTTGATCCCCAGATGAGTGCCATCAAGCTTGTCCCTTCCTACTTCCTGTGAAGTTGTCCAGAGTTGTTACATGCCAGAACATTCAATGGACCACAGGTTTTTCATGTATAGTGCTATTATGCCTTAATTTATAGTTATGCTCCACTTTTTCTCTTACAGATCCAATTTTATCTCAATGTGGTGAATTGATCTAGGTGAGCTCTGCCATCCTAGACAAAACCCAACAAATGTCTTTTGTGTGTCCATTTAGTCTTTGGAAAAACACGCCAAGATGGAATTCAAACTATAGGAGGTTAATTGGAAGGTAATATGTGAAAAAAGATAAAAGGCAGTAGAAAGAGAAAATAATATCTTCAAATAGCAATGTGAGCCTGATACCTGTGAAGAGAGAAGGGAAAGGAAGAGTGGGTAGGGGAAGCCTCACACTGTGGTGTAGCTTCAGCCAGCACAACGGGACACCTGTGGAAGTTTTCTAGACTGAACAGAATCAGTCCAATATAGCTATTCTGACAAGTCTGATTGCTGGTCAGGAAGTGCCAACTAAAACTGAGCACATTATACACAGCAAAATACAGTAATCCCTAAAATGGCGAGTCTAGGCTGCATAGATTACTTACTTATAAGATTCCCACAGAAACCCCACAAAGATTAGGGGTGACTAACAAGGTAGTATCCAGGTATCATAATGTTATGAAAATTCTACCTCTATAACTTAAAATCACCTGACAACCAAAAACAGGGCATATCTTCATCAAGAATAGAAAGAACTGCCTCTAGAAGGTCAAATTGCAAAGCAGTGACATTGAGGCACAGATGAAATGATGCTCACCACTTATCCCCAAACTCTAAAGCAATAAAGAGTGATGGGCCCACAGATGCCAATATCAATGTTTTGGAACAGTTTGGTAAGTGAATTTCCCTATTTATGACGAATTCACCATTGCATTCATCTGGCTAAAATATCAGCCCTAACAATATCACCACAACCTCCTCAATATATGATCCAAGGCAGTTTGAGATGTTATGATTACCCCTACTTTCTAGCACATTCTACAACACCAATTCAAATAGAACTGAGGAGCAAGTGTGTGGTGTTTGACAAACCTAAGTTATCTCCAGATGCCCAGCTCCTTCATGTAGGAGCATGCTCATGTCTTCTTAAAAAATACAAGATTATTGAAAGGACTTAATAAAATAATCATATAAGGTAGATAGCCAAAATACCTGATAAGTAGTTAGAATTCAATTAACGAGTCATATATTTCTTCAACTAATGTTAGTGCAGACCCCTACCTATAATAGAGAATGCTTTTGTTTTGTTTTGTTTGTAACGTTCCTTGGAGTTGGAACCAATTCAGATGAGTTAGTGTTTGAGTTGGCCAACAGCTGGTCCTCATCTCTCATCACCCTAACTCTGATCCCTGCACCTGCTCAGGTGCTGGAAGCTGCTCTGGACCTGGGTCTATTCCAAGTAAAAGTAGCTGCTATCCACCACCCAGAGAAAGAAACATACTGTGAACTCTATATAGACAGAAGATTCCTCATATACATTATAGAAGTTTTTATGCAACATAAATATTATCTAACCAAGTATAAATAAGCACCAAGATTTCACCATCAGGTTTAGGAAATGAAAATACATTTTAAAACCGTTTTATAACCTAAAGAAGGAAATGATGCTACAGTGCCATTATTATTTGTCAGGAAATAAGCCTGGGATCACATATTGGATTTTCTGTGACCCTGTTCTTAGTATTAGTGAGCTGAGAACTTATTATATAAGTGCTATTTCCAGAATTTTTAAGATGCATTTTTGATCACTTCATCTCATTTATAGGCCCTTCTAATTTCTCATATGCAGCATTATAGCAAATCCCCGAAATGTAGCTTCTCAAGATGTGAATTAAACTGCCTTTTCCTGTGTAGCATGACATCTTAGCTGAGTTTTGTGTAAAGCTATTTTTGAGTGTTGAGTACTTGAGGTAGCCCCCGGCTGTATGTGTCTTGAAACCTGAGAATCTCAACATTTAATTATTCTCTAACGCATGCTCTAGCTTTGTTAAAAACAAATTTAGTGACAATTTAGTAGCATACATAGATTTCTGCATGTCCAAAACATCCAACAGAGCAGGAACTATATGCTGAAGTGATATGTTCTTGGGGCATTGCTGAAGTCCGAATTAATATAAAAATTTAGATAAATAGTAGGCATATATTTACTGACTACTCACTTGCAGGTCATTGTGCCAAATGCTGTAGATGATTTTTATAAAGTACAGCTAAATCATTACTTTCTGGTAGTTTGTGTAATCTAGAAGAAAAATAAGACTATATTAAACATACAGAACATTGACGGTACACCATAGCTTATGATCACGTGCCAACCAGAAGCCCTGCAAGCATTCATAATAAAATTAAAAGCAAGAACTTCAAGACTGTTAATGAAGAGAGACTGTCCTTATGGGGACCTTGTGTTTCTGATTTATTGCTAATGACCTCTGGGGAGCAGAGAAAAGGATCCAAGGAGGCGTTGCAGTGGTATATATAACCCCAATGAAGATCAAATTTAAATCGGGAAAATCTAATTTCCTTCATTATTCAGGGCAAATCTGAAATGATATGAAAGATTAAACTAGACTGAAGAAAAGACTGCAGGAACAAATGAGAAATGATTCATACTTGGATCATCATCTGATATACTAGCCATAGAATGTGAGTGTGTGTGTGAGAGAGTGTCTGTGTGTGTGTGTGTGTGTGTGCGTGTGTGTGTGTGTAAAATATGGCTTGAGAGGTATCTAAACTAAGTATGAAATGAAATATGAAAGGTATTACTTTTACCTAGCTCTGTCTGATTCCGTATCTAATGCTCCTTCCTAACCATTACCCCTTAAGGCCCATACTATAACTTGAAGACAATTAATACTAACACTTGATCAATGTGAGTTTGAACTGTGAAGATTCACTTACATAGAATTTTTTTTTTCTATCCACTGATTCCACATTCATAGGTTCAACCAGCCACAGGTGTGGAACCCACAGATGAAGAGAGTCAACTACAGGGAATTTATCAACCTCAGGTTTTGGTATCTGTGGTGGAAGTAGGGGGATGACTATAACTGAGTTTTGAAAGAGTCAAACATTATACACAGATTTTTTTTTACTGCAAGGGGTGTTAGTATTCCAAACCACCTTGTTCAAAAGCTGACTATATGTCAAACTTTCACTATTCAAGGGACACAAACATACATATAATAGCTTGGACTGAGTGCTGATTTATTACAGAGGAAAGATAAATGATAGTTATGCTGTGTAGCTAGTAATTGCTACACAAATACTGTGTTTTTTTTATCCTAGATGATAGCCTACCACCCTTGATTAAGGTAACGTATGGTCTTCGATGGACCCAGGCATTGGGGAAGACAAGCCTTTCTCAACAACTTGCTGCTCTTAATTTTCTTATAAACGGGTATAATTATTCTCAAGCTCAGCTTCTGACACCAACTTTGGTTTTCAATTACTCTCATCAAATGCCTCTGATTACACGTTTGTTACAGTCTCTGTCCTGTCCACCGTGCTTGGTTTGCTGCCACACAACCTGCCATTACCGCCCCTATGACTGAAACAGTGCCTCCTTAGACACACTGAACAGGAGACTTCCATATTTTTAAAGGAAATATAATAATCAGCTCTCATAATGACAGCCAGTTTTATATTTTCACAAATATAGAGACTGGACCAAACTATCCAAATAACTGGTTGGATATTTTGACTCTATTTAACAAATATTGAGAAAGAGGGGTTATACACTATGCTAGGTGTTGGGGAGAGAAAAACAAATTTTATGCCCACAAGTTGTGTGGTTTATAGTAGAGATCAGTACACATCACTTAGTGTCAGAGAGCAGCCTCAGTGAAGAGACAGAGGGTCAGAGGTGCTCTGCCAACATGAGGAAGTGACATTTACAACAATTTGTAGATTCAGGGCTTCTTGCTGTATGCAATTACAGAGTTCTGCAGTCCAGTTGAAATAATTGTCACACTTTGTCAGAGAACACTGTGTTCACAAACAGTTGGAAAGATGACACCTATTACTGTAAATGAGTCTTCACAGATGTAACTGTTTCACACACACACACACACACACTTACATGATCATCATTCTCTATATCAGCTTCATGACTGAAGCACTCTGACAGTATGTTTTGGCAGAATAAACAGAGGACTCTCCAAGAAAAAATTTCACAGGGCTCTTCCTTCCACTAAATTTCTCCAACCAGATTTCACAACATAAAACCCATTTATGATGTCTTATAGTACGCAACTAGAGAGAGGAAAAATTAATGTATGCTTTCCTGAGAATACTAATGAATAAAATATATAAAACAAAAGCCTGCTGCATGGCAGACACTGCTAAACATTGGATGTAATTGTTCACTTAAGTCCCACAGTGGTTTGTGATGGGCACTAGGATTGTCCCTCTTGACAGTTAAGAAAACAAAACAGAGTCTCAGAGAAGTGAAGGAACTTCTCCAGGTCTAACAAATTGAGTCACGATGCAAGTCCAAGGCTTGGATAGAAAAAATTCATCTGGATGGAAATGACAGATACCTGAAAATATCTGCAGGAAAAAAATACCAAAAGGGAATATTGCAGAAAAACATATAGGGAGATGGGTGGACTCAATAAATTATATCTTTTGGGGAATCGTGATGAGAATACCTTAACCACATTATATTACAGCTTTTCCTGACATTTACTCCAAAGCATATACACATACACACACATACACACACACATGCACACAC
Organism: Solenodon paradoxus; assembly: GCA_004363575.1. NCBI lineage: Eukaryota > Metazoa > Chordata > Mammalia > Eulipotyphla > Solenodontidae > Solenodon > Solenodon paradoxus. The sequence continues at coordinate 447,303 of RJWH01000072.1, read as the reverse complement.
ACACACACACACACACACACACACACACACACACTTTGAAGAAACTTGAAATTCAACTTAATCTTCCACCTGAGAAATTCCAGGACCACTGCACATTAGACTGATACTAGGCAAAGGTCCAATTCTCTCTCTTCACACAGCAGGCACATTTGGGGCACTAAATTGCAGGAAGCAATTATCTTTATCATTTCCATCAAAGGAATTATCTTTAAAAGCTAGTCTTATTGTGAACTATTACTAAAGCAGCTGCCAAGTATGGACCTTCTGCCAAGTACTTGTCCAAAGAGCAAGTTTCTATGATGAGAGGACAATGGTTCTCAGAACCTGTGATAATCATTCTATAGGTGCATTTTACATATACACATATATTTGTATGTATATATATATATATGTGTGTATATATATGTGTGTGTATATATGTGTGTGTGTATGTATGTATATAGATATATATACATATATTCTTGAAGGTATTTATCACCTTGTTAGGAACTAATAAACTTTTCGTACAAAGCAAAACCTTTCAACATACTCTAGAAAGTGAATCAGAAAACCTACATTCTAGTCTATGCTCTTCAACAAATTAGCATGTGACCTTTAGAAAAACATTCTTTCTAAAATTTCATTGTCTATGTGAAGGGAACAAAATTACATGATTACTGAGGTTTTTTCCTACTTTAATTGTGTGAGTCTATGAGATGCCATTTTAACTAACACATAGGCATAAATCCACACAGTGAGGAAGGCACTGTTTTATGAGATGAGGAACAAAAATGCAGATAAACTATGCTCTATATCCCCAAATACCTGCTTTATATTAGGAATCATTGGGAATACTAAAATTATAAATTACTACAATTTTATAACCATCACCCCTTATCACAATTTTTATTAAAAAATTAAGATATAGATCTATAATAGATAGACGGATAGTTAGATGATATTGAGTATGTATAATCTTATCACCACATATTATGGCTGTCAAGATTAAACCTATAAATATGTGAAAAGTAACTAGGACATAATAAACACTAATAACAATAACTGCCATATATTAAGGCTTTTCTAAGTGCCAAGTATTTTCAATATATTATGTAAATTACTTAATGTTCATTACAATTCTTAGAAATAAGTATTTTACCCATCTTATGGATGAAACCCAAGACTTAGAAAATTAAGTGCCTTGCAAAGTTTATAGCAAACAATAATTGGAATTCATTTTTGTCTGATTACAAAAATCAGACATTTAACCAGCTTATGATATTTCTTCTCAGGTCACCCCTTCTCCATTCAGCTAGTTGTATTATACACTTAATACTGTAGTTTCTGCTTTTAAATTGTTTTGTACCAGTTTTGCATCCTATGTATACATATCTAGTGATTAGTGTTGGTTAATGGTAGAGGCTCTCAGCTTTAAATCTTTCCTGTTCCCCTTTTAAAACAAACTTAACCACACTTGTTTCATTCTGTGGACCATCTCACATTATTTTACTACATTAGGGAAAAATAGTTAAGTCTTGCTTAAGATGCAAAGAAGTTGTAAGAGAGGTCAGTAGGGATGTTCAGTCATGACAATTCTCCAACTCTACATCGCAACCATCACTTTTTTTCTTTTTAAAGCATTTTATTTATTCTGTTTAGTTATTCATCTTGGTTGTTCCCCCAATCTTGGAATGTATGGTCTGTGTTTGGTGGATTTAACCATTAAGCCACCAGTGTGCTCCATGGCATGCTACTTTTTCAAGTGCCTTGTGAGCTAATTCTTTTTAATTGCTGAGTTCATTTTTAAGTACTTATTTATTTTTTAAATAATAATTTCATGATTTATTTTGTTTACAACGCTATATTCATTTTCAGATATTTGAGTTTGTGTAGGGCATGTAGAACCTTCCCCCAGAAGCTCTGAATAAGGACCACCTTGTCACTGGCCAATGAGCAGCAATTGGGCTGCAGTTCCACCTCCATCCACAAGGTGGCACTGTGGGTAGCCTTGAAGGTTCCTACTTGTGGGACTCTCTTCCGTTAAGCCTGGTGTCAGGGTTTCTGTGCACAGGTCCTGTGGCTTGGGAGCATATAGTGGGAGGGGTTAGGGGTGGAGAAATTCCCCTAGCTACCTTCCAGTTATGACAGTGCCCTGTGTAATTTTCCTTGGGGCTGTGCGGGGTGGGCTCCTACTCAGACCACTGGGGCACTGTTCTTCCTTCTGCCTTATGTGAAGACACTCTTCCCCTCTCCCCGGCAATACGTCCCAGTTCTGCTGGACGGGTTCCAGAGTACCCTCAGAGCAACTCTTGGGAGACTTGGTTCTTCCAGTAGTTCCACCCCTCTGCCACTTGTTCCCTCCAGGCTGGAAGCCTGGAATCCACTATGCAACTCTGAACCACATGGCCTTCACCTATGCTTGTGTGATTGCTACCGCTACGTCTGAAGCCCCCAGGCCAGCCCTTCCATGCTGTGTGTATCTAAAGAATAAGTATTTCTAATTTTTCTGTGGAAGGGGCATCCAATACATCCTACCAGGTCACCATCTTAACCATGCCTCCCAGCTTGAGCATCACTTTAATAGTGCTCACTTCTTGGGTTGTGGTAAGTTAGGAAATCTTCCCTCGTGGACTTTAATCATCACACCAATGTATATACATTCCCCTCATTTCTGAAGTTATTACTTTTTGAAATAGTTCTGTAAACATCTCCACTCATCATCATCACCTTCAACAAATGCTTAGGGAGCAGTTGTCACTCTAAGGCAATTATCACACATTCCTTGTGAAACTATTTGCAAAACACCTCTCCTATGGTATATGAGTGTTGAAAGTCTCCCAGTCTTCCCACATGCATTTAAAATATATTTTTTATGAATGAACAAATAAATAAAATGTATTTTTATGTCCCAAGTCCACTACCACCGACTTTTATCTTTGCTTACCCTCAGACGAACAAGTCTCTCCTCCTCCTGGTTGTCCCTCTTGACAAATTTTCCATTTCTTGCTGTTATAATAAGATTCTGTCACAGTCATTCTCTTTATTGCACGCCAAACTGATGCTAAAATGTTCATTCCAACCTTTACCACTTCAGAGTTGAAGAGAGCTATCTTTTACTATCCCTGTGTCAACTTCAATTCTGTCTTTCATGTAGTTCACCCTACTTATCTACCCTACCTCTCACCCCTAGCTGTAAATAAATCCCAGACTGTTGATTTATCAGGGAATTTTAGCCTAAGACTTATAAATGGTTTCAATGACTCTGGAAATATCCTGACCCTGGAAAAATGCCACATATATGTGGGTATGTGTACTATTCTAATTGAAGGACTTAAGGTATTCATGAATTCATAGAAGAACCCCTAGACAAAAACAAAAAGAAACAGACACTGTAAATGTAGATCTAAATGGAACCAAAGAATGTTGCACATTTTAAAGTGGATCTAGTCTGGGGCTCCATTATGGAAATGGTGTTACTTCAAAGACTACAATGGGAATTTTATCTTTACATTAAGGTTGTGTAATAAATGCACAATTCTAGTTACTTTGTTTTGTGATGGACACTTTCCATCTATATTACATTTATCTTTAAAGAGTAAATATTTTATCCTTGTTTTTGGATGGTAAAATTGAAACTATTAAAAAAATCATTTTATCCATAGTCAAATATGTTAGAGAATGAGGATTGGAACCCAAATGTACTGACCTAAAGTGCCTAATTGATGCTGTGGAATGAGGGTGTCCTGCTTACCTCATGTTCTGGTTCTCATTTACACATATTTGCATTAATAAAAACAGAAAATATTATATTATTTAATAAATGAATCTTATTTGCGTTTTGTTTCCCTTAAGCCAGTGACTCTCAACCCAGGATAAGTTTGTCTCCCAGGTTATATTTGGCAGTGCCCAAGATATTTTTGATTGTCACAACTGAGGATACGATTACCATCGACTGGATAGAGGCCAGCAAGGCTGATAAACATTCTTCAATGAATGGGTAAGCTTCCCACAATAAAGATTTATCTGGTCCAAAATGCCAGTAGTGTCTCTGCTGAGAAACCATGCTCTAAACAAGGTTAATGAGAAATTGGGAAGAGCAAAAAGGATTTTGTGATGAAAATGTTAAAAGTCATCAATCTTGTTGAACCATAACATGGTAAGCACTCAATTTTTGTTGAATACATGAACTCCCATACTTAAGAAAGAAATTGTTTTCTTTCTTCTTGGCTTCACTGTATTATCCCACAGATCCTCTAACTCAGTACGTCTCAAACTCCACTATACAATAAACTCACCTAGAATACTTTCAACACAAATTCTTTGACATCACAATTCCAGAGTTTCTGCTTCATTAGGATTGAGGTGGAACCTGAAATTTCACAACTCTAACAATCACCCAGGTTCTGCTGGTGCTGCTGGTCCAAGAACTACATAAATAACCAGGTAGTTAATCCTGCCATCCTGAGGCTTTCCCATCCTCGCTAATAGAATACCCTACTTTGGTATCAGACCACAGCTCCTTGACTCTGCCGCCTCCCATAAACTGACTTACAGTCTACTTGCTGAAATAAAGAAATTTTTATGGATCTCTCCTTTATCCCTCCAGTGCATTCATAAGACTGACAACCACTCCTTACATTACAGGGAGAGGTTAAATATCCTCACATCACATTTATGAAGGAAAAGCAGGGTGTCTCTTCCTCAAATCCACCCCATCCAAAAAAAACTTTAAGTATTTCCTTTTCAAGTTGGGAAAGATGCAATCACATTAAAAAAAAAAAAAAAATCAAGTATCTTCTCTACTCCAGTGACTTGCTTTCTAAAACAAGCAACGCACAACACTTGGAAATCCATGTGCCTTTGTAGGTATAAATGTAGTGTCTGGTCGAAGTGATGACCTATTCCTCAAATATATTTACCTTCAACAGATATATTCATCTATTTTTCCCTTTTATCACAATAAGATCTTTCTAGATTTATTATCACTGAGAGAGACTCTAGAAGGTCTGTTTCTTTTGTCCTTTCTGTACTACTTAGTCCTACTTGAGTATGTTTTCTATACTTGCATAGAATTTAGTCATCAATTATGCTCCCTTTAGACTTCTATTCCATCCAGTTAATTCCTCTCTATCTGGTATTTTATTAACTTCACCTGCAATGAACTTCTCACTCCTATGACCCATATATTCCCTCTATAGCCTTTCCTTCTTAAACTTCCCTAAACCTCTCCTCACCTTTTAGATTTTTCCTTCTGTGTTTCCTTTCCTAAGTTACCATCTCTCCGGTAATTTATTGCGGCTACGTCTTGTCTACACTGATAGTTTTATATAAACATAGTGTTATGAGGATAAAAGAAATAACAAATATAAAACCTTCAATCCTCAAAAATGTTAGTTATTAATATTTTTGTCCTAGATACAATATGTATTTCCCTAACAATTCTTCAAATTCCTCTTCCTTTTCCCTTTGCCCAGCCTTTCACAGCTTTTCCTGTTTATCTGAAAAGCTATTTCCCACTATGATATTTCACTTCCTCTTTCTTTACAGGCCCCAGAACTGACTTAAGTCAATTCTTTCCTTTTATTAAAACAATCTCTTGAAAATTTGCATGAATATGTATCTCTTGCCACATATATTAATTCACCTCTTACCAAGAACTTGGATTCTTGGGTTCTTTCAGATACAATCAAAATATGTCCTTTAGTGTCACAAAACAGTAGTTTACTGAATGTTTTCTCCGAGTTGAATTTGTTTATTTTGGGTCACACCCTCTACCATTTGTAATGTTTTTTGTTTTTTGTTTTTTTTTTGTCTCTTGGTGGCTATACCCAATATCCCTTGGTTTTAGTCACTGGTATCCAAAATAAATCTTTCACTATGACTGGAACTAAAAATATATCACAAACACACTGTGGTAAATTGAATGATATACTAACCCAGTTTTATTTTTGGTGCCTCCCTTTATCTGCACCTTTTGGTAGCACACACCCACACTGAAGTAGATCATGTGACTTCTGGCTAACATGTTAATAGTAATTGTTATACAAGCAGAGGATTTCAAAGTGCTTGAGAACTGAGGATTTGTTTTATTCTCTTAGAACTCTTTGACCACTATGAAAACAAGTCCAGACAAGCCTTATAAAAGATGAAGGTCATAAATATCACATAACCTTGGATGAAAGACACTACTAACATCCTGGCCTTCCCTGCTATTTCCATTATCCATTGACAGGTCTGGCCAACACACCAACTAGCCACAGATTCTGAGTAAGTCTGGCCAGGATGAACCAAAGTCAGTCCAGACTAGAAGTGCCTAGTTGAGTCCAAATGTCCTGTCCTCAGAACTGAGAGTTAAATAAATGATTGCTTAACAAGCCATTAAATTTTGAAGTGGTTCAATATACAGGAAAAATTAACTAGTACATACACTTTAACCATTTGACTCAGTACTTATTTATATTGCTTTATTCCAGAAAGAAAAAAGAAAGTCTTTCTTTGGTATATTCTGTGAAATCACCATAAATTCTCTGAACAATTCTGGACCATTTTCTTTGACCAAGATTAATGACCATTAGTTGCAAAATAAAAATCTTTATTGAATTAGAAAAGCTCTGAAATTTTTTTAATTTAGATGAAAGAATAAATTCTTGAAAAACACAATGTACTCAATAAGAAATAAGAAATTAAGTAACTACTATATCCATTAAAAAAATTATACTATAAATGTAAAAGCCTTCCCCTCCAAAAAAAATAGATCCTAATAATTAAACTAATGATATATTTCAAATAGTTAAGATAGAATAATATCTCCCTGAGAGCACTAACACCAAAGAACAGAAAAAGATACATATATGGACAACATATCAGAACTAAGTTGAATTCATCCCAGGTATAAAGTTTAATATGTAAAGTCAATACAATTCACAATAATAGCAGAATAGAGAAGAAAATATATGATCAACTCAGATGCAGATAAAAGTTAAAAGAATTCAATTCATGTTTAAGACTCTAAGCAAGGGTAAAATGGAAAGCAGTTTTTAAACTTTGATATAAGGTACTTATTGAAAAACAAGCAAAAACAAAAAGCTCACAACAAAAATCAATCCAAGTTGTAAAATTAGTAAAAGGTTTTCTGTTGTGATTAAACAAGAAAAGAGTGACGACTCTCTGTCAACATCATAATAAAGGACATAGCCATGGCAATAAAGGAAGAAAATGTAGCAAAAGTTTAAAATTTAAAAAGTAATCTTCATTATTCATGAATGGCAAAATTAGTTACCTAGAAGATAAAATAAAATCTGATAATGTACTAGAATTGAATAAATTAAGCCAAATTAATAGATAAAAAATTTATTTCTATATATATCAGCACACAAGTAATTGAAGAATAATTTTTAAATACTATGTATAATAACACAAAATAATAAAGATATATATCATACTCATTGACTGGAAGACTCACTATTATAAGGATGTCAGTTCTTCCCAAATTCATCTCTAAGTTCAATGTAATTTCAATTGAAGTCCCAATAGATGTTTTATGGAAATTGGTAAACTAATTCTAAGATATGTGTGGAAATTCAAAGACCTATTAAGAGCAAAGGCAACTGAATAAATGAGTTAAAGGATGGACAGTATGACTTGACTAGCTATCAAGATAAATTGTGAGGCTACATTAATAAAAACAATGTGATATCAGTAGAGGAGAAGCAAAGATACCAGCTGAACAATAGACAGTGTCTAGATTTAGAGTCATACATATATAATCATCTAATTTAAGGCAAAATTACTATTACAATGAAACAAGAGTTTGCAAAATAAATAATACCTCAGACTATTCACTTAGAAAATTAAATGTCAAACACTACCTCACATGATAAACAAATATCAGATGTATCAGAGTTTTAAATGTGAAAGGTCAAATGGTAAAGTTTCTCTGTGATAACATAAAAAATGTCTTCATGATCTTGAAACAGGCAAAATTTCTTAAATATGATACTAATCATTGGACTAATCCTAAAGTAAACACTTTTAATTGAAGTGCATTAAAAATGAAATCTTATTTTCATTTAAAATATCAGAATATGAAAATGCAGGGTATGGAATAGGGAAATTTTTTTGCAGTAAATATACATCAGACAGAATTTTATCTAATAAAGGACTCCTACAATAAGAAAAAACAGACAATGCTATAAAAATAGACAAAATATTTGCAAGGTTACATCACAAAAGTGGATATGTGAATTGCCAGTATTCCTATGAAAATATTATCAATAAATTTAATTACTTATCAAAGAAGTACAAATTAACACCAGTGTATTTGGAATACACACTCACAAGAATGGCTAAAATGAAAAAGACTGACAATATCGAGTGTTACTGAAAATGCAGAGCAACTGGAATTCTCATGTAATGCTGGTAGAAGTCTAAATTGGTACAAACAGTTTAGAAAACGTATTGAAAATTTCTACTAAAGCTCGTCAAATATCTGTTACATTTTGGGGTGGGTTATAACTGGGAAAATCAAAGAAAACTGCAAGAGACATACCCAAGATGACGAATTAATGTGATCTTGAGCTAATCTCTCCACAGATACAAAATAATCACATCTAGATACAAACTACAGCTTTCCAAAAATAACTGAGGATCAAAAAATGAATGGAGGTCCTAAGAACTCTGAAATCAAAAGATGCCCACCACCAAAGCAAGTAGAAATGAATATAGTTTGTAGAGGAACTAGAGACACAGGAAGAAGTAAACAGCCTTCCCCAAGCACATACCAAATAGAATCTCAGGATGTTTGGGAGACAGCAGGTCCATAAGCCTGGAGAGCTGGCCCCAAACCTGCCCCAGGAAGCACAGAGAGAAGACTGCTACCTGTGAATTCTAACCAGACATCCAATTGGCTAGCAGAGTGACCTGGTCCTCCAGCCTCCAAAACTAATAGTGTCTTTGATAGCTGAGGAAAATAATCACAGACAATGGCTGCAACCAACATGAATGAAGTAGTTGTTCCCATACCATGTTCAACATCATAATCACACAGAACTGTATGACCTACAGTTTGGGATGAGGATTGGATGGAATTATTGGTGGCAGTTAAAGAACTCAACATAAAATTAAACATTGCAGGTGGTTGGTCATTGCAGGTCTGAGTTTCCTTGGTGTCAGTGTGGAAATGAGAAGAGGGAAAAGGATGCATACTCAGAACCTTACCTTCTCTGCCCCAGGGTATTGATTCCTTGGGATTCTGAGCCACCCATCCTACCAACTACACTCACCATAGGGAATGGAGGGACAAGGACACCACACCAGAGGTTAACAGGAGACATCTCCCAAGCAAGGGGCTCCCAACAAGATAGCAGACAAAAAAAGAAAGGGAAGGAAGAGAAATCAAGATGGCAACCTGGTAGGAGACTGTTGGATCTCTTCCACACAGAACAACTATAAATCACTGTTTCAGACACACACACACCATGAAAGGGCTGGCCTGGAGGCTAAAGAGTGACAGCAATCACCACCACAAGGAAAGGCAAAGGCTTGGGGTTCAGAGCTGCAATGAAGATTCTGGATGCCCAGCCTCTGGGAAAAAGAGCAGTTGAGAAGTTGGAAACTTGGGAAGAACTGGCCCTCTCAGATAACTGCTCTGATATCAGGGAGCCTGTCCAGAGGAATAGGGACACAGAGCCAGGGAGAGAGTCTTGGCACAGGGCAGAAGGAGGACCAGTGCCCCCAGTGGATTGAGTAAGAATTCCTGCAGCAAAAGTACACAGGGTTCTGCCATAACCAAAAGACAGGGGAATCCCCCACCACCTCACCCTTCCAATATATTGTTCCAGAAATGGAGAATGTACCCATGGGATATCCTGTACCCAGGTTTTGAGGAAAAAGAGAGTCTCCCAAAAGGAGGAAGTTTCAACAGCAAACCACAGCACCACCCTGTGAGTAGAGGCTGAACTGCAGTCCCATAGCTGACAAGGTTGTTAATACCATTTAGACCTGGGACACTGGGGAAAAGCTCAGCATACCCCAAACAAACTTCAACCCCATAGGCTTAACTCTTGGGCCCCAATATATGAGCCACCTAAAAACTTCAACAAACCCAACAAGTGAAACCACAAAAATTAAGAAATCCCACTGTTCAAACCAAGATCCATATTTACTCAGTGCAAATCAATACCCTAGACAATGCCATCACTTCAGGGAAATATAACCCACAGAAACACAAAGAGAATGCAAAACAGGATGAAGACAGAGAAATATATGCAAAATTATGGATCCAATTAAAACTCCAGGAGAAATCTGAACACAACAGATGGGTGTAAACTACCTGAGGATGAACTTAGAGGAACAGTGATAAACAAACTCATGGAAATCAAGAAAACAATAGAAGAATAAAAAGAGAAGAATAAAAAAGAGAGAGAAGAAATGAAGCAAGATATCAAATAAGTGAAGAACATAATTGGTGACCTATAAAGAACACAAAAGAAGACTCATGGGTAGAATGGATGAAGCCTTCAATAGACGAGTGAGCTAGAAGATAGGTAAGATGAATGAATTCAAGGAAACTAGCAAAGAGAAAAAAGAATGAAAATAAATGAAGGTATTTGCAACCTAAAAGCAAAAGGAATAGTCTTCACTTCATATAGGAGTCCCAGAAAGAGGAGAGAAAAGAGTGAAGAAACTGTATTTAAATAAATAATACCTGAGAACTTTCCTAACCTGAGAAATGAAGTAAGCATCCAGACTCAGGAAAATCAGAGTTCCAAATAAAAGAAATCCAAACAGACCTACACATAGACACGCTGTCATCAAAATAAACAGACAGACTAAAGAAAGAATCCTAAAAGCAGCTAGGGAAAAATGCTTCACATACAAAGGAGTCCCCATAATACTGTCAACAGATTCATCAAAAGAAACTCTACAAGACAGAAGGGAGTGGTATGATATATTCAAAGTGCTGAAAGAAAAGTATTTTCAATCGATAATATAACCTGAGACATCATTTAGATCTGAAGGAAGAATAAAAAGCTTTGCAGATAAGCAAAAGTTAAAGGAATGCATCACCACAAACAAGTTCTACAAAAAGTACTAGAAGTCCTATAAATGTAAAGGAGCCCCATTTAAAACCAGTAACACAACAAATATAAAAAGGAAAGAGGAGGAGAAGAGAATTAAAATGTGGATGGTTAGAATGAATGCAAGACTAATTTGCTTTTAAATAAAAATAAGAAATAAATATAAAATTCTTAATGCTAACCTCAGGGTAACCTCAAACAAGCAGGGAAAAAGTGAAGAAGAAAATAAAAAGAGAAACCAATCAAAACATAACTGAACTCAACCTACTTCAAAAGAGAAAGAGAAGAACAAGAGCACTATCTGTAACATCTAGAAAGCAAATTACAAAATGGCAATAGTTAAATATCAATAATCACCCTAAACATTAATGAATTGAATTCACCAATCAAATGACACAGAGTGGCTGAATCTATTAAAAAGGATAACCCAAACTTCTGCTGCATTCAGGAAATTCACCTTCTTTCAAAAGATAAACATAGGCTAAAAGTCAATGATTGAAAGACAATCCTAAAGTCGAATGGAAACCAAAGAAAAGTAAGAATGAAAAAAATGGCAGGAACAGCTATGCTTATATCAGATAAAGCAGACTTCCAACTAAAAAACATAACAGAAGACAGAGATGGGTATTATATAATGATTAATTGGTCAGTACAGAAGGAACACATATTAACATATATGCACCAAATGAAGGAGCATCAAATATATATTAAACAAGTATTATGAGAATTGACAAAATACATGGAAAGCAACACAATAATAATAGGAGATTTCAACTCCCCACTTAAAACTATAGACAGATCAACTAGGCTGAAACTTAACAGGGAAACAGCAGTATAAAAGATCATTTGAAATAGTTAGGTCTAATAGACATACGCCAAACATGTCATCCAACAACTACAGATTTGACTTTCTTCTCAAGTGTACATAGAACATTCTCAAAGCCAGATCATATGTTGGGACACAAAACATGTCTCAACAAGTTCACAAGGACTGAAATGATACCAAGCATCTTCTCTGACCAAAATGTCATTAAACTAGAGATCAACCATAAAAAGACAGCTGGAAGACCCCAAATTAATTGAGACTAAACAGTATGCTTCTGAATAACTCTTAGATAAAAGAGGAAATCAAAGAGGAACTTAAAAAGTACTTAGAGACAAATGAGAATGAAAAAACCAGTCAACAAAATCTATGGGATTCAGCAATGCGGTACTAAGAGGGAAGTTCTTTGCAATCCAGGATCACCTAAAGAAATAAAAAAAAATCACAAAAAGCGAACCCTACGCCTAAAGCAACTAGAGAAAGAAGAATAATTAAAATGAAAAATCAATGGAAGAAAGAAAAGAATAAAAATTAGAACAGAGATATAAAACTAAAAGGCAATTCAGAAGATTAAAGAAACCAAAAGTTGGTTCTTTGAAGAAATAAACAAAATTGACAAACCATTGACTAGACAAATGCTGCAAATAAGAGAGAAAACTCTCATACCTAGAATCTGAAGTGAAAAGGGAGAAGTTATAACAAAAACACAGAAAAACAAAACACAAAACTACGAACAGCTCTATGCCAATAAATTGAACAATCTTGAGGACACGGACAGATTTTTAGAAAAATACAGTGTATCAAGACTGAACTTTGAACAATAGGAATAGCTGAACAGAAAAATCAAATGCAAGGAAATTGAAGAAGTAATCAAATGCATCTCTAAAAATAAAAGTCCCGGACCAGATAACTTCTCTAAGAGTTTTAGCAAAACTTCAGAGAAGAATTAATACCTACTCTTTTCAAAATCTTTCAAAATAGTGAAGAACAGTGAACACTTCCAAACACTTTCTATGAGACTATCAAAAACTGATATAGATGTCACCAAATAAGAAAATTACAGACCACTACCTCTAATGAACATAAATAATGAACAAAAATTCTCAATAAAATATTCACAAACTGAATTCAACAATGCATAAAAGGATCATCCATCATATTCAAGAGGGATTTATCCTAGGGAATGCAGGGACAAATCAAAATACATAAATCTATTAATGTAATATACCATATCAACAGGAGCAAGGAGGAAAAAACATACAATCATATCTAGACATAGAGAAAGTTTTTAAAAAGATCCAATACCCATTTAAGATTAAAAAATGCATAAAATGGGGAAAGAAATTACATACCTCAACATAAAAAGACCATTTATGATAAACTCACAAACAACATCATAGTCAATGGTAAATATTGAAAACATTTCCTTTCAGGTCAGGAACAAGGCAAGGCTGTCTACTCTCACCACTGCTATTTAACAACATACTGGATGCCGTATCCAGAGCTATTAGGCCAGAAAAATGAATTCAAATTATAAAGGAGGAAGCAAAACTATCATTATCTGAAGATGACATGACTATATAAATTGAAAACCCTAAAAACTAAAAAATCTATAGAACTAATCAACAAACACAGTAAAATGACAGACTACAAATCGATGCACAAAAACCCACTGCATTTTTTGTATGCAAACAATCTAGGAAAAAACAAAATGAAGAAACCACACCATTTAAAATAGAAGTAAAAAGAATTAAATACCTTGGAATATACTTGACCAAGAAGGTGAAAGATTTATACAATGAAATCTACAAGTCCTTCTTAAAAGAAACAGAGGAGGATACAAAGAGATGGAAAGGCATTCCCTACTCATGATTGGGAAGAAGCAACATAGTTAAAATGGTCATCTTACCTAAAGCAATAAACATACTTAATACAGCCCCAATTAAAAAAAAAAAAAAAACCTTAAAATTTATATGGAAGAACAAAAGACCCCAAATAGCTAAAGCAATTATGAGATTTTAAAAAAATAGTTATCTGGAGGGACTACACTCGCAGACACTGAGTTAGACTACAAAGCAATAGTGATCAAAATTGTACATACTGTAGTAATAACAGAAACACAGATCAGTGGACTAAAACGGAATCAACAAAATTAAACTCACATAAATATAATCAATTAATGTACTACAAAGGAGACAAAAGCATATGATGAAGAGAGAAAGATCTCTTCAATAAATCATGTTGGGAAAACTGAAAAGCCTAATGCAAAAAAAAAATGAACTAGACCTCTCTCTAACATCATTCACAAAAATTAATGCAAAATGGATTATAGACTTGGCTAGAAGACCAGAATCTATAAAATTCTTGGAAAACAACATAGGAAAGACATTTCATGTCACCAGGCTTAGAGAGATCTTGGGCACTCAACTTTGATATCAAGGTTACCAAAAAGAAAACATAAACAACTGGTACTACATCAAACTAAACATCTGCTATATGGTGAAAGAAAACATCACCAAATCAGAGAATATAGTAACTGGGAGAAGATATCTGCATCCCATATTTCTGACAAGGGCTTAATATCTGATATATAAAAAAAATGATAAAACAACATAAAAATATGCAATCAAATCAAGAAAATGGAAAAGGGAATTGGAGAGGTATTTTGCTGAAAAAGATATAGAGATGGCCAGAAGACACAGGAAAAGATGATTCGACTTGCTGGCTATTGGAAATGCAATTCAAAACAACAAATGGATACCACCTTATATCTAAGAGATTGGCTATTATCTGAAAGTCAGGAAACAACAAATGTTGATGAGGATGTGGAGAAAAGGGAAAATATTTACACTGTTGGTGGGAGTGCAAATTGGTGCAACCCCCATGGAGAACAGTACGGAGATGCCTCAGAAAGTCAAGTATGGAAATCTGTTGTAATCCCATGATCCCACTTCTGGGTATTTACCTGAAAGATACAAAAAATTACTAACTTGCAGAGATTTATGCACCCCCACATTTATTACAGTCCTATTCACCATAGCTAAGAAATGGTAGCTACTTAAGTGCCCAACATCAGATGAATAGACAGGGAAGATGTGTAGAATTCCCAGTAGAGATGAAATCCTGTCATCTGAATCAACATGGATTGATCTAGAAGGGATTATGTTAAGTGAAATAAGTCAAAAGAAGAAAGGAAATTTTGACCAGATGACCTCACTCATAGGGAATATGAATAAACATAACAGGAATGGATGAAAGAAAACTAACACTTGGACACTTACAGTAGAACTGAGGTTACCAATAGGGAATTGGGACAGGACTGGGATGAGGAGGGTCAGCGAGGATCAAGTGATGGCAGAGCCCACAGGACAACGGTGAAAAATATTTTGTGATTTGGTGTAGGGCAGGGTTTGTTGATACATATCTAAGGAATGGGGTAACTGCACGTGTGGGGTACCTACACATCTAAGTTTATTTTTAATTTATAAAACAAAGTTACTCCAATAAAATACAAAAAAAATTTTAAGGAGAAAGACAAATACCAGAGGATCTTACTTATGTATGGAATATAGAGTAACAAAGCAAAAGAAGACACAAAACAAAAAACAACCCTTGGACATTAACAATAAAAGTGAAGTTACCGGTATGTAACAGGATAGGGGTGAGAGGACAAGTGGTGGTGTGTTTCAATGAGCAGTGGTGGAGGACTTTTGGTAAGTAGGTCGTGAGCATGGTGTGTAGTCATGTATCTGAGGAATGGGGAACCTGCATGTAGGGTGGTGTGAGAACATGGCCCATGCCCACAGCTGAAAGTGAGTTTGGTGACTGACCAACGCTGAGCATGAACTGGAATGTAACAGATGGACTTAATGCCTCTGCCTGCACTGACTATACCCAAGATGTTCTGCCCTGGAATTTTGCTGTTTTTGCTCACTTGACTGTTCCTGCCCACTCACAACCCTCACTCTACTGACATCCCCTATAAAGGAGCCTCTCTCCCCACCAGTGGTGCGGTGGCTTTCCAGAATCATGCCCAACCCCCCTGCTATCGGAATCTCCTGTGGTGAGGACAGTAAAGACCATGTCCTTACTGCCTGTGTCTCCTTGTGATTTCCTCAGACCGTCTACTGGGCAGGACATTACTCTGCAAAAACATGAACACCTACATAACACTGCATATATGGATTTATTTTATTTTGTAAATCACAGTTACCTCAATAAATATTAAAGAAAAAAGAAAACTTCTAGAGTTCTGGGAATGTTCTAGGTGGTGGTTATAAGAATATGTTTACTTTGTAAAACCTCAGAGATCTGATTTGGGCACTTCTGTATTTACATTCTAATAAGTGCAAATCAGAAGCAAACAATTAAAACAAAAAATGAGAAGAGCTTTATTTTCTGATTAGTTATTTTCTTTCTCATCTACTTACCTTTATTTATTATCTTACCTATTTCCTTATGTCGATTTTTTCTTAGAAATCTTTTTATTACTAAAATGGACACTTTTGGAATGTATCAGATCTAGTC
This sequence comes from Solenodon paradoxus, assembly GCA_004363575.1. Lineage (NCBI taxonomy): Eukaryota > Metazoa > Chordata > Mammalia > Eulipotyphla > Solenodontidae > Solenodon > Solenodon paradoxus. The sequence goes on along the minus strand of RJWH01000072.1, from coordinate 430,896 downwards.
TCTCACTTCTCATCACTGACTGAAATTTTCACTTTTTTACATAGAACCCAGAATAAGAAGTTATAAGCTTAAATGATACCAAAAGAGATAACATTTTTCATCCCAGAACTTTTGACATACAATACCGTTATTTATATTGTAGAACTATAACTCCATGTCTCCATGTTTTTCTTCCAATTTGATTATAAACTCCTTCAGATGAGGAAACAAATCAAATTTATCATTTTAAAACATCTCACATTTAATCTTTACCACATAGTAGAAACTCAATAAATTGTTGTTGACCTGAAAAACTGGGTAATCCATTTTGAAGTCTTTACGAATAACCAGAGTTAGAATTGGAAGAGGCTGAAATATCCTATTTCTCTAAGACAAAGAACTAGATTATGTAACATCTTAAGAGCCCTTCTTTCCCTCAGAGTCTATGACTGCATGATTTACTGGTAACTGCTTTATCCTTTCTTAGTTACTCAGAGTAATTGTTGATAGAATACTGAGACTTATTTTGTTCTTGTTCTTTTCATTATTTTCCTTTTCCAAGAAGAAAAATTCATAATTTGATCTGTGTGTTTTAGTGATTTCCAAATTATTTCTTTCTGAGCTAAAAAGATTAAAACATACTTTTCTTTTTACACCTGTTTGAAATTGATCATTCTGAACTTTATATCAGTAATCCAGATTCATTTCTAAATATAAACTACTATTCTGAATAATAAATTTCCTAACATACAGGAATTCATTTACTTTATATCTGATTTTTTCTTGCTCCAGACAACAGCTAGTGCTTAATTGACAGTATCAAATGTTAGAAAAAATTAATTATGAATAATGAAACAAATTAACTTGATCACTAGGATTCAATCAAGAAAACTTGAATAAGGAGGGCTCTCCTCGCCGGAAAAAAATGTTTGAGATGAAATCGAAAGATAGAAGTTCGAAAGTGGCTATCTCTCTAGGTATTAAATAATTATTAATTACTTTTCCTTCCTTTTTTATGGCCAAAGTAACATTAATGAACTTCTAAAAATAGTTTTTATTAGACAGAATTTGAGTGCCCCTGAACTCTCAATAGCTTTTAATGCTTCAACAATGCCAAATATCAAAGGCTACATAAATGTTGACCACCTTAAAGTGTTTTAAAGTCACTAGAAGTTTAATTTCTCAAAATTTTGCTTCTATTTATTAATATTAACAATTCAATAAAATAAATGTAATATACGTAATTATAGAACAATTATACTTATGTTGAATATCCTAGTTAGATTTTATCAAAATATGTACTAAAATCATGATCATTCTGGATCACCTCTATACTTTCATTTCTTTTGTTTATATCATGTCATCAAAATACATTTAAATGAAATCTTTTTATCATTCAAACCATGTTAAAGTTAAAGCAATATCTTTTAACTTCAAGTTTATTACAATTCTCATTTCTCATTACAACACAGATATGAAGTGTATTTTACTTACTTTCTTGTTCAAAAGTATATAATGTTCCCTCTCTCACTCTCCCATTTCTAAATAGATTTCTATTTTCTACCACTGATTAGGGACCAATTATCCAAGTTTCCTTTCTCAGCTCCGCCCTAGCAAAAGTCATTGAAAGGTCATATATTATTCAACCTTGAATCAAACTCTAAGATTGTGACATTCAGCTAGATGAGGGGTATTTAAACAAATATAACAACAATTGATAATCAATTATCTTTGCTCCTAATAGTGATTATTATAGGGGATGTTACAGCTATGGTTACAGGGAAGAATTAGTTGATAACACCTAACGCAGGTGGGGAATTGGTCAAGTCAGCCTTTGGCATAAGCCATTACAATAGTGTTGCTTAAAGAGTTTAAAGTCTTCCACTCTTTCAAGCAACCTGGAATTCCTACATTTTTCACTCCTTTCGGTTAAAATGCAAATGGAATCTAAGAAATACAACATCCCCATATAAACAGATTTTCTAAACTAAATTATCCAAGAAGATATGGATTGGAAAAGAAAGGTAATAATTTGGAGGCAGAGAACTAGAATAAGAAAACATCCAGGGCAATGGCATCAAGCAAAGCGAAGCCAAGACAAGAAGGAGGAAATCACTAAATACAGTTAAGTTAAAGACAATAAACTGATTTTAAAGCAGATTTTAAAGAGCAAGTAGAGAAAGATCCAAAAAATGACATCATGTTAGACATTTTCACTGAGGCCACCAAGTACTATATGAAAGAAATCTAAAATCAAGGTATCGCACCAAAACGAAAAATGTCAAGGAAATCACCAAGACTTGTTCCATGATTCATCAGCCACAAAGAAGTTGTATTGAGGTTCCAGAGAATATAGATGAGAAGAGGATTTGTAAGAAGGCTATTTATGGAGTGATCCGGTGGTGTGCTGGGAGACATGGGGTACAGACACCTCACCTCAACTGTAGTGAGAAGAGCTTCAAGAGGAGCACTTGGGATCTTTTGTGACTCCAGGCACTTGACTCTTGCCTGAAAATTGTAATAGGCAGAGCTGAGCCCATTGTATGATTGGGCAGCAGAGAAAAACAGAAGTAACATCTCCAGTGAAATCAGTCTACAGTCCCAAACTTTTTGAAGGTAAAAAATAAGTTTGTATTTAACACAAGAGAAATAGCCTGAAGTCATTTAAAATTTTGCCCTAGAAGACTACTTGGAAAAAATAAAATAAAACAATAGCACTGTGGGGAGAAGCAGCTGGACAAAAATATATTACCCTCATCACAGGATGCAAATTAATGTTTTCTGTGAGAGCCTTAGAAAAAGAACACTAAAAGGGAAAAGTCAGTTTAGACATTTTTCAGGTGACTGTAGACAGTCATCTTACCAGCACCTAAGGCCTTTCCTGCTCTCTTTTCCACCTTCAACAAGAAGGGATTAAAAAAAAACTTAAAAAAAAAACCTTGATTACAAAAATGTAGGAGAGGAAGAATAAATTGCATTTTTAGCAATAGATTTTTCTTAGATCTAAAGGTGGAATTGGGAAGAGGATATTTTTCTTGTGCCTATTTATGAATTTCAAAGTAAAATGTTCTTCCACTGCTCTTTTCTCAAAACAAGAATCTCTTCAGCAGCACATCCTATCTCAGAGGAGAAAAAAGAAAATAACTTGAAATCAAACTCAAAATTTGATTAGTTCATATACATTTTATGTATCAAACTGATATCATGTCTTGTGACTTAAACATAAAGCCTTACATTTATTAACTGAGTGAGTTACTAGAAAATTCATGGTACTAAAATGGAACTGAAAAGTTCTCCCACTAGATAAATTTTAAAGGGATAATGGAAAGGAAGAATAAAGATATTTTCAGATTAAATTTCATGAAGTTTTCTTTTCAATATCCCTGTTACAGCACTAGTAGTAATAGCAATAATAATGTCTAATGAAATAGTTACCAGATATTAAAGATCTATAATATACCAGACAATCTGATATGTATTTGGCACATATTATCTAATTTTATCTTCATGTTAATCCTATTAGATAATATAATTTCCAATTTAAGCAAAATAAGATACATAAGGTTAAGCAATTATTACATGACTCAGATAATGTGATCTATCCAATTAATTGACCACAAGAGAACTTTTAAAATCACATACTATAACTACAATGCATTTTCTCAATGCCTGATTATGGGATTTTCATTTCATTCAGCAGGCACTGAACAGTCAGTATGTTACAGCTCTCTGGGATAAACTAAGCAGGCACTTTTTTGGAAATATTTTAGGCAGATTTATTACACATGGGCTCATCAGGATTCCTTCTCACAAAGGCTGAGCACAGGCTTCCAGTTATGGCACACTTTATAGGTTGGAGCAAGCACAGGAAGAGAGGGATGTAAATTAGGGGAGGGGGCTTCGAGTGCAGGAAGTTCTTTGTCCGCTGGCAACATTCCAGCAAGCTGAGGTCACAGGGTGTCTTTATGACTTTGCTGGGTGGGTGGTTTTTATGGCTGTCTTCATGGCTGGCTGGAACCGGTGAGCAGGCCTTTTTTTCCTCACAAGTATAGGTGTAAAATAAAATTTTAAAAAAAGAGAGGACAGGAAGAAGGATAACCTGGCAGTGCTTTACATTGTGACTCTGCAACATATGCTTCTATGATTCTGGTCAGTATGACACAGAAACAGAGAGAGGAATAAATCCTTACTCAACTCCCTTGCCATAACCCCCGGTGATCTAAATGAGTCATGAGATACACTACAGTAGCAGAGGGTGGTATTAGGACCCACTCCTATGTCATACGCTGCCTACAACACACAGCACACTCCATTTAGAAATTTTACATCATTTATAGGCATGAATAATAATACCCTTCTACTACTAATAAGTTTACATTTAGAAACTAAGCTAAGCATCTGTTACTGAAGCTAAGAAGGCATTTCAAGAAACTTGCCCTTCTTTTTATTAAATTTTTTTGTTCTCTTCTTTATTCTTCTTATTGTCTTCAAGGACAGTAGAACCGTATGCTAATGTGAGAAAAATCCATGAGCAACTCTAGCCAGTCATTTAGAGTAAATAATTCAGGTGTTAAAACTCTGACCTGTGGGCTATTCAGAGTCAGATAACAGCCCAAAGTTTAGGAACCAGAGCACAAGTCATAAAGAAGTCATTTAATTTGTTTCTCTCTTCACTAAAATTAGAAGTCAGCACCAAATATATAAAAACTACATATTATAATCTATGATGTTTTAAATACCAGTGAATATAAATGTTCTTAACAGAATCTTTTAAACAAATCTTAACTTTTTAATATTGCAGACTAAGATATTTTAAGTCACTAAAGTTTTTCAACCAAAATTTTTATTTTCTATCACATTTTTCATATTGCTTACTCACAATGACCAAAGATCCAGATTACAACTTCTTCTTCAGTTAGACTTGTCCTTGACCAGAAACACTGCTGACTACATTAGGATTGTTGTAGGTCATTAAATACAGTGGGGTTCCTTTTGCCATTTTTAACCCAAATATATATGTATATGTGTGTGCGTATGTATGTGTGTGTGTGTGTGTGTGTGTATGTCTCTTAAAACAAAGCACCTTCATTAAGCAAATATATAGTTAGAACTAGACATTTTATCCCAGTTTTCCAAAACAATTTAATTGTTTGTTTTTTTCATTTGGTATGCAGGTATGCAACTACCTACATAAGTACCTAGACACTATTTCAGATACTTGAATTCATTACAAAGGCAATTTGGTCTTCTGGATAAAGCTCCAGGAACATTAAACCCAAGGTGAATTCTGAAACAACTATGTCACATTGAAACTAAAGCTTCATTGATTGCTATCAGCTAACTAAAAGATATGCATTCTATTAAGCCTGGAGGATGGAATCTGCCTCCAGGCTCAAGTTACCTATTGGCAGCAGTATAAGAGCATTGCACCTGGAAATGTTTTACTTTATTGGAAATCTGAGTAAACGTAAGAAGATTAATACTGAGAAATCTTAATGTTTACCATCAAAGAAGCATACTAATTTTTGACAGTGGCCCCAGAAGCTCTGAGGGTAAGGAGTTCATTGTGAGTGATGCTTCCCTGTGCCTTCTGAATCCTGAGAGTGGTAAGTAATAAAACTCCAGGGCATGTACCAGCAAAGACAAGGAGATGTACACAAGCGAGTGTCGAACACAGAGACTGAGCCATCTCTAACCATCTTCTTCCTTGAATCACTCAGCAAACTATAAAAGATATATTTTGTGGAGGTTCTAGTTAGCCACCAAAAATAGAGAAGTAAAATTAGAGTGAAAATAGATGGCTGCATTCACTGGAGGTATTCCCTGATGGATTTTCAAGCATGTATTAAATATTGCCTAAACATCATTTCTAAATTTAATGATGCCTAGTGTTTACATCAAGAGAGTTAGTCAACTCTTCCTATGTTACCGTTGTGTGATCATGAAAAGTGATCCTCCCTCTCTGCATCGACTTTCTTCACCTATACAATGAGGAGAATAATAAATACCATCTACTCAGATGGAAGTAATGAAGAGGATTCAAGGTTAATAATTCATAAGACTTTTTGGGTGAATGATTCTATATAAATTCAAGCAGGAGTGGAGAAGCCAGTAATAAGCCACAGGTTGTGTGACACCAAGTTTACTGTTTGAGGCATAACAAAACCATTGTTTTTTAAATATATCTTAAAACAGTCCCTTAGCCTTCTCTTTCCTGCCTCACCTAACTCACATCCCACATGGCTTCCTGATTATTTCCCTGTTGAATGAAGAAGAATGTTTCCCACCACAAAATAGATAAAGGTGTTGCTAACTCCTTCCTTTTTTGTCTTTAAAATTTTTAGGAGACTTGTTTATTATATGACTGATCACTTTTTCACCTACAGAATAGAATTATAGGCTTCTAAGTGAATGTAGTATCTTCAGGTTTCTGATTATAGACAACAAACAATGAAGTTCAGCCTAGCAGTTCACACTCTGTAAACAGTCACCTACTCAATTGACAGTAATAATGTGCATCTGTTACCTGGACTGTAATCTCTACTTACTAAACCGTGTCTGGCATAATTTAAGAGTAGGTGTGGTACAAATTATAAACTACAGCACTCAAAACTTAATTTTGTTTCACATATTATTTACTACTTTCATACATAAATGTACTAGGAATATTTGCTTAAAGAAAATACATATATTTTATCACATTTCTTGTTTTAGAGTTGATAACTGATACAAATGTTTTTACAAACTTTTAAAAATACCGTAATCACCAATAACAATATTATACAACAAAGCCTCTTTATCAGCATGAAAATAATTCTGCTCAGCTATTCAGAACATATGGGACACACAGTTAACAAAAGATGACCAAGCAACTCTTATCTAAAAACAACATGCAAGAGTAAGGTAAAAATTGGAGGAAAACACTTGTAAGAACATACTAAATGAAAACTTCAGAATAAGATACATAATCATTGATAGGTTTTTTACAAATGCGCTGCAGGCAAACGAACTTTTCAAACAAAAATCAAGAGATTACGGCTCTATTTGAATAGAGAAATAGTTCTACCAATGAGATATGGGATTAAAATGTGGAAACAGATTTCTAAATTAGTGGTCATTGCCACAGGTCAGTATTAACACTTTCATTGTTTTTTTTTTTTTTTTTCTAGCACAAACGAACATAGATATCAATATATTCTTGGTTAAAATACATAGAAATAAAAATCACTAAGAAGAGTTATTCAAAAGTCAGCCCAAGAAATCTATTTTTCACTTTCTCTTAAAGCAAGTCTCTACATTCTACAATAAAATCATGGAAAATATTTTCAATCATTTTAACAGAAACAGATCATGCCAGTCCCCAAATTGAGTGCATTCTGAGAAGCACTGAGCACAATTTAATGTCATTTCAAAATTTTTAAATAATTACAACTCTTTAATAATAAAATAATTTGCAGTGTCATTTTGAAGGAATGAAGGTGAGTAAAGGCACACAGGAAGGAGGAGAGAGGAGGAAGAAGCATTTATTTATTTTAGTGGTTCATGTTGGTTGTTCTCCCAAACCTGCTTGCAAACCCGAGCCCCTGGGATGTGTGTGGACTGTACCACCAGACACCACAGACTTAGCAGCTAAGCCACCCAGGTGTGCCAGCAAACAGCAATCATGCAAACATAACAGCTTGTTTCAACCTCAATATTCATTAATATAGCTGTCTAGTAATCTACAGATACTCAACAAATAAGCCATAATCTTAATAGCTGAACACAACCTATGGATCATTTTTGCTAAATTTCTTATGCAGCCAGTTGGTGGCATGAGTCAAATATTTAATTTGATCAGTTGTCGAATACAATTCCTTCAGTCACATATCCGGCACTCTATTTGATTTGACTATAACATTAGAGGAGTGGCCAGACCCACACATTCCTTTCCCCTCCCTTTATTTCTAAGTAAAACAATCTAGCATAATTTCTAACTCCAGTCAAAATGGATTAATTTATTCTAAAATAATACAACCATTATAAACAGCATTGGCAAGAAACAAACATGAGTGGAAACTTCAATTTTTCAACAACAGAGAGTATAGGACTATGATCCCTTAGGAAGGGAAACACATAAGGTAAGCCCCAAGATAAATTCAGCTTTCTGCCAGAGAGCACTTTCTAGACAACAATATGGAGAGCTGGAGGTAAGCAGAAAAAAAAATTAAAATCCTGAGGAAGGTTAACATAAGAGCTTGGGTTTGTTGAAATAGCATAATTTTGCAGAACAGAGTACTAGAGAGAAGGAAAAGCACACCGAAGGGATTCTAAGGGATTCTAGAAATATCCATGAGGCCTCTTTCACTCTTTAATTATTAAGTTACACTGGTGAATTATGAGACTGGTGGTCTCCCAGTGCTAGGATACATAGGAAACAGAAAGAGCATGCCTAAGAGTATGGCTACTCTCTTTCTAGTATAGAGAATGCTTTAAAGCTGCTTGAACCGGACTTAAAAACCCTCAAAAGGAGCAGACTCATTTACCAACAAACTCACTGCATGCCAAAACAAAGAACAATATCCATTAAAGAACAAACAATGAAAAACCCAGACATTAAAAATTTTTAACAATCACTATATCCCATAGTCAATTACTATGCTTGAACAGGCCAGAAAGAATGATACTTGAACTTGATTTAAAAAAGAAAAGTCAATGTAAATAAAATTTGAGATGACCCAGATGTTGAATTCCCAGATAAGAATAGAATAAATATGGTCAGGGATTTAAAAGAAAAAATATAGAACCTTAAAGAAGTAGGCACTACATAAACAAATAAATAGAAATTATAAAACTGAAAAGTACAGTTATGAAACAAAACATAATTTATACTGGGTTCACACATTAGATGAGAATAGGGTAATAGAGAATCACTAAACTTTAATATATATCAATACAATTATCCAAATTGAAGAAATCAAGAGTGAGAGAGAAAGGGAGAGACTAAAAAATAAAAAAAATCAGCAACAAACAGCCTCAATGATTTGTGGAACAAGAGAAAATTATCTTACACAGTATAATTGAAGTTCCAGGAGAGAAGAGAGAAAATGGGCCTAATAAAAATTTAAGAAACAATGTCACATATTCTGAAAAATTGAAGAAAAACAAAAGTTTTATATATGTATGAAGTTTTATGAACTCCTAAAAGAATAAATACAGAGACAATGATGTCTAGGTCAAACTACTGAAAACCCAAGTAATTTTTACTGGTTACAAAACTCTAGCTGATATTTACTTTTTTCAGTACTTTAAGGACACTGCTCCACTGTCTTCTCATTTGCATTGTTTCTAATAAGAAATCTGTTGCCATCTTTATGTTTGTTCATTCTACATGTCATTTTTTTTCCTGTGGGTCCTATAAATATTTTCTTCTAATTGTCAGTTTTGATAAATTTGATTATGTTGTGTTTTGGTAGATATTGGTCATGTTTCTTGAACTCAGAATGCATTGAATGAATATCCTGGATCTGTGGGTTTATACTTTTCATTCAATTTGGAAAATTTTGGACCATTTTATTTTCAAAAATTTTTCTGTTCCCACTTCTGTCCTCTCCTTCAAGGACTCCGATTACATAAAATTAAGGCACAGTTCACTGCTGCTCTTTTAATATTTATTTAATTCCTTTTCCTTAATGTACTTTATTATGGACAGCTTCTATTGCTCTGCCTTCAAGTTCACAGATCTTTTCTTGTGCAGTTGTCTAATTCACCATTAATTCTATCCAGTGTATTGTTCATTAACTCATTGCAGTCTTGAAGTGAAATTTGATTCTTTTTATAGCTTCCATTTCTTGACTTTTTGAACAAATGGCACATACCATTATAACAAATACTTTCATGTCCTTGTCTACTAGTCCTAATATCTGTGTCAGTTCACAGTTAGTTTTTATTGATTATCTCCTCATTGTGGCAGATATCTTCCTATTTCCTAACATGACTGGTAATTTCTTATTGAATACCAGACAAAATAGATTTTATCTTCTTAGTTCCTGAATATTTTCACATTCCTGTACATATTCTTGTGCTTTACAGAAAGGAACACAATTTATAAATTGTTGAAAACAACTTTTTCATCTTCTTTGCAGCCACCATTTTCCTGACTTAGTTGTGAATGGTCCCCAAACAAAAGCAACCACCAATATGGCCAAGGATCTAGAAAAAAAGGCTTCCTACAACACAAAGCTCTTTACAGCTAGCCTCTGATTCCTCTGGACTCTCAATTGTATTATCTTTAACTCAGGGAGTTTTCCACTTTCTACTTGGGTTCTTTATACTATGGCTTAGAAACTCTTGTCAAAGCAAAAAACTGGTGCAGTCACCGAATTCATCTCATTTTTTTCATCTATCATGGAACTGTTCTTATGTTCTTTTGTCCAATATCTTGAAATTTGTTATTCCTTACAATTTTTCCGGTTTTGGTTGTTTTGGGAAAGATGATCCCTACTATTCTATTGTGACTAAAAGCATTAAGTGCTCTATTATATGTATAGCTAATAAAAATTCTATGTGTAATGAGGTAAAAATTAAAAACAGAAAATTAATAGATGTAATAGTCAAGATTAATTACAAAAGTCAATAAATTAATTTGAGGAGCAAGTGAAAGAAAATACTATAATACAGACTGAGTTAGTTTGGAGACCTACTAACATTGATAGAATCATTTGTTAAAAAATATCTGCCTTTCCCCACCCTAATATTATACTTCAGTTTATTTGTATGTAAATACAGTTCTATATCAACAAAGGATAAAAGGACCTGAGAAGTCCTTACTGGAAAAAAATTGGGAGAGGAAAGTAAGATGACCAATGTAAAATCATGAGTCCAGTAGAAAATGCTCATTATTTGTGAAAGTGTAAATATAGATTGATAAGGATGGGTGAAAGTTTTAAACTACAGGGACAACCCACAGTACCTGTCACATATCATGCTTTCATACAGTATACCTACATGCTATCTGCTATATTAAATGGTAAAATATGTATTCTAAGGTCCCAAACAGCCTAGGCCCATAAATTATATGTTACACTCTTTATTTATGCAAGTAAATATTTTCTTCTCTCTCTTTCTCACAAAAGCAGCACCCTCATTGAATCATCATCCCCTAGCCCAAGGCATTGTCCAATAATTCTTTCCATCTCTTCTATTTCAACTTGCCCTCTTCTTTAGATCATTCCCTTCAGTCTCCAGGCATTCCAGTTCTTTACCAATACTAGACAAATTGCCCATCATTCATTTCCACTTCAGTTTCTAATTTTGTGTCTACCATCTCTTTTACCAACATAGTTCTGTTTCATTCTCCTCTCAATTGAAACCTCTCTTCAAAAGGTTGCCTTCAAAATCTCATTTTGAAAAGTCAAATTCTCCTTACCATACTCATTGTTATTCAGATTTAATATTTTTATTAAGTACCTCCTTCCTTGGTTTCTGAAACTATTTTCTTGTGTTTTCTCTATCAGCAGATAAACATAGATCATCAATGACATTTTTGTTTTCAGATATTGTCTTACACCATTAACCCCTTGGACAACATCACCCACTTCCTTAGCTAGTGACTCTCAACACGTATATCTAGACTTGAGCTTAAACTGAGTTCCATGTTTTTTACTATTCACATTGAATTATTCATGGAATATGTCATGCCTTTATCCAACCTATTTCTGGCTTATTACACCTTCTATCTTCAATATCTTTCTTTAATAAAAAGACAACCCACTTTCTATGTGAAGCACTTTATTGGCCTACATAACCACATGCAGCATGCACAAACAAAATAACTTTCTTTTCCATTGGCTCCACCCAAATTGGACCTTCTTACTACTGGTATAAGTTTTGCAGGATATAATTGCTAAATAATACTTATGAGACCCAAAATGACAATGTTTATAAAGTTACAGTTTACTACAGAAAAATAAAATAATATACCACAGCATTAAAGTAAGAGTATATACTACAGTCAAAAGCTATTTCATAGCAGAGACGAGAACAAATGCAAAATTCTACTGTTCTTCCTGTATAAGGGCCATGTCTGGGTGAGCCTTCTCTCTTGACTTATGAAATACAACATGACACTGAACACTCCATGACCAGAGAATCCAAAATGAAGTTATCGCTGCAGTTTTGTTCTGTTTTGTGTTTTGCTGCTCAGGTAGGTCTATTGCTTCTAAATAATCTGCCCAAATAGCAGATTCCTCCAGGGTTATTAACAAATCCAGGTACAACCAAAAAATATCACAATTATCCATAAGCATTTTGTTTTTTAATATTTCATTCATAGAAAAACTAAACATTCATAGAACAGAAAGTGAAACTATCATCAAGCTAACTATAACGATCAACTCATAACTACTCTTGAAAAACAATTGTTTTAAATTTAGTCAACTAAGTTTTAAAAACAAAATTAAAACAGTAAATTGTGAAGTTTTATTAGTGGCTAAAACCACACAGAAATATTTGACAGGGACTGAGTATGTTAAGGGTTCACTGCCATTCTCTGTAAAAGACAGTCCCCATATCCATTAAAGCCAGTGACATGGTCCCCTTAATAAAAGCAAGTCTTTTAAGGAGTAGATTTCTGTCTTCATTTGACTTACAGGCAATGGCACAAACAGGACTACTCACCTTGCAACTAAAGTCAACTTCACAACAAACTGACACAGCACATGCACTGCCTACAGGACTTAATTTCACTATCACCCAACTTATCACTAACTTGCAAGATAGTGCTACCCAAATTACACCGACACTGGATGCTATATGTTCCTGAGTTACAAGCATCAGCTGAGGGCTCAGTTACAGGATCTGCTCCATCTTGCTGATGCAGTACAAGGAGATGGTGGTATACAATATTCCAAGCGCAGTCTCTGCAGCAGGAATGGGAACAGACGCATTCTCCTAGGTACGGCACAGACTTCTAGCTACATCACGATTCTGTGTTGGTGCCTTGAAAGGGCTTTATTTGGATAATAACATTTATGTCCTCTGAGAGCTAACTCGCTTGGCCTTCAGAGTTCACTGTAGCATTAACCCATTGTAGGAATCAGAAAAATGTCCTGAGCAATCTCTCTATACTAGTGACTAGAACAGGAGAATAAATCTGTTGTGAGACCCAGTTGTCACTTGACTTTCTAACTTTAAGCAAAACAATGAGCATGAGACCACACATCTTGATATAAATTCAAACTACAAGAGAATCTATCTGTGATCTCTTTTTCATTCATATAGCAATATAGTTGGGAGTCTTGGTAAAACCCACCAGACTCCTAATTTGGTCTTCAGCTTCTTTAAGGATTTTTTGGATCCTTTAGTTTTGTCCTATTTAATTTTTGTGTTGCAGATGCACCAAGCATTTCTTTGCTATCCTAATTATCACAAAACTCAGAGCTTTGAAGTTTTTATTTCATGTTATTTTTTGATATCCCATAAACCCTGATTTGTCTCTTTATATTAAAAAATACTTGAAAGAAATAACATTTGGTTTAATTTCTTAACTCTGTCTCTAACAAACATTTTTTTATTGATTCATTATTAACTAAACTTATCTCTGAGAAGAATTTTAAAAATTTTTGAAGGTCAACTTCCCTAAAGCAACTAGCACGATGGGTGGGTGTTGTCCTAGACATGTTTATGAAGCTCTCCATCTATGACCCTAATGATGTAACAGCAAGAACTGAAGTCTTGTCAGGAAGGTGAAGACATCTAGTTGAAGGAAAAGGGCACCACTTTGGTATTCCAGCTACTTGATAATTGTTGTTGGAAAATAAATGGTTGAAGAAGACTCAAAAAGATTATGCTACAATCTTGTAATGCATGGATAAAAATCTCTGGTAAATTTTTATCACATCATTTCTGTGGTTGTAGATACCAATTTCATTCCAATTAAGTCAGTGACCACTGCTATCCTGTGTGATAATAATTTCATCATTCATAGCATCTCTAAAGTGGGACTGTGTGCTTAGGTTAAAAAAACAATACATTTCTTAAAGAATAAATCATGCTTACAAATATGCAATTATAGGCTATACCATAAACCTCAGCTGTTTATTTGATTATGCATCAAATTAAGTCTAGGAGAAATGTAAAGATTATTTATCATGTAATTTATTGATCTAGATTAATTTTCATTTCATCTGAGTTCCTGAGGACTAGGCCTACCAGATCATCATCAAGAAGTTTTTCTCCATATTATTTCCTTTTTGTTAAAAGGGGCACCCTCCATTTTTCTTATCATAGAGAACTGCTGAGTCCTTGAAATTCACTCTAAACAAGTAGTATGCTGATGACTATCTCTGTCTTACTCCTCTCTCCTCTCTAAAATACTTCCTCTTCTGTAATTTTCAATCTCCTTTAGTGGCATTAGCATCAATAGTTGTCCAATACAGACAGGACAAAATATTGTTCAATCGCTCATTGTTCTTCTTCCTCCACATTTAGATGTTCCCATCATGTCATATCTAGTCTATCTCTGATCGGTCTTATAAATAGATCCTCTCCTCTACATTCCTATGCCTTAATTTCAATAAGGCTTTACCAAGTCTTCAACAAGTCTTGAAAAATAATTTAAGAAATGAGTAAAATTGTCTTTATTTCCCCTCATTCACACTAATACCAGAATTAATTTTCTATAATCTCTTTCCATAAAAGCATTTTGGCACACCCTGGAAGAATAGTGATTTGGTCAACTGCCTCCAGTTTAAGCACAGTCCACATACCAAGGACCTGGGTTCACATCCCAGGCCTGGAAGAACCACCAAGATGTACAACTAAATAAAAAGAAATTAAATACTTCCTCTTCTCTCTTCCTGCCTGCTTGCCTGCTCACTTTAATTCCTACCTTCACCTTTTCTTTAAAAAAACAAAAAGTGTTTTCCTGTAGCCTACAAGATAAAGCTATTATTCAAGGAATATTTACAGTGCATATTGACTATATACCAAATATTAATATCTGACAAAGCAAAGGTAAAAATTATAGAACTTCTTGTTCTCAAGGAACTCACAAACAATCTCTAAGGAAAATTAGCATATCAATACAGTATGACAAACATTATATATTAGAGAAATATGCAATGGTGATAGTGCAAAGAATAATCAGTTCCATCTGGAGGGAGGAAAATGTATCAATATGAGTGAGTCTTGAAGTATGTATAAGCTTTATTCAGACAAAAAAAAATGAGAAAGCTGTCTAGGCCAATAGAGAATAGATATAATGAAGACCTAAACTAAGACAATATCAATGGCATTTATAATGGCTGGAGTTAGAGCAGAAAGCAGATGATTCTAACCAAGTAAGATAAGATTCAGCAAAATATGGTCTCAATATAGCAAAGTTCCTGGCACACAGGAGATACTCAATAAATTCAATAAATGTTGATTAAATAAATGAAGCTGCCTTCCATAATATCTATTGGGACTTGCCTGACTAGAGTCCTGAGACTCTCATGACTGAAGAAGCCCCCTTTTTCCTCTTTGAGGATAAAAGCTCTTATGAGGAAGGAGTAACAACACAAAGAAAAATCTCAAGTAAAGACAGAAACAATATGGACATGGATTTTCATGGATATTATGCCAATAAGAAACTCATGTCACATACAATGATAACAAAGTTGAAATTTTAGGGCTACGGAAAAATATATCAAAGCAGCAGTGAGGAAAGGAAATCAGAAACTATAAAATTAATATCAAACAGACAGTCTTCCAACTAAAAATGGTATCACATGGCCAGGATGGATACGACATTATGGTCAAGAGGGTAATTATGAAAAAGAAATAACTATCATCAACATATATGCACTCAATGTAGGACCATCTAAATATATAAAACAGATATTGACAGGGCTAAAAGCAGACATTAACGGTAACACAATAATAGCAGGGGATTTCAACACTCCACTTACATCAATAGGTAGATCACTCATGCAGAAAATCAACAAAGAAATAAGGAATTAAAACAATAGAGCACATGAAACTAACAGACATATACAGGGTGCTCTACCCCAACAAAAAAAGAATACACATTTGTCTCATGTGTACCTGAAACATTCTCAAAGACAGATCATATACTAGGATACAAAAGTCTCAGCAAACATAGGAGAATTGAAAGTAAAGACAACATCTTCTCTGACAAGTGGGTAAAACTAGAAATGAACCAAAGAAATGAACCAAAAGAAAAAAAAAAATGGAAGGACCACAAGGATGTAGATATTGAACAACATGATTCTGAACAACACCTTGATCACTGATAAAATTAAGACATGTCGAAACAAATGAAAAGTCAGAGATAAGCTACCAGAACATATGGGATGTGGAAAAAGCTGTTCTGAAAGTTTATAATCATACAAGCACACATCAAAGCCCAAGGGAGAGTTCAAATTAAATATCCAACCACATACCTGAGAGAACTAGAAGGGAAGAACAATCAAAGCCAAAATCAGAAGAATGGAAATAATAAGAATTAGAACAAAAATAAATGAAAACAAAGTGATCATTCAAACAATCAGTGAATCCAAGAGCTGGTTCTTTGAAAAAAAAAAAAAAAATGATACACCCCTAGCCAGACTCACTAAAAAAGAGAGAGAGAAAAATCCTAAAAATAAAAATCAGAAATGAAAGAGGTAGGATTAAAACTGACATCACAGAAATATAGAGGATCACAAGAGACCTATTATGAACATTTATATGCTAACAAATTTGTCAATCATGAAGAAATGGACAAAGTTCTAGAATACTAAAGCCTCCTAGAACTGAACCAGGAAGACACAGACAACATAAACAGACCAACTGCAACTGCAGAAATCCAAGCAGTAATCAAAAAATTTCTCCCAAAATAACCCAGTCCACATGGCTTCACTAATTAATTCTATCAAACATTCCAAAAAGAGCTAATCTCCATCCTCCTTAAAATCTTTCAGAAAGTTAAATAGGAGGGTAAACTCCCAAATACATTATATGAAGCCAATATTACCTGATTACAAAATTAGACAACTCAAAAAAGACAAAACTCAAAAAAGAAAATTATAGACCAATATCACTGAAGAATACTTAGGACTACAAAAAAATGAAAAACTGTACAGCAAAAGAAATGGCCACTAAAACAAGAAGACAACCCATGGAATTGGAGGAGCTATTAAAAAACATACTTCAGATAAGAGCTTAATCTCCAAAATATATAAAGAACTCATATACCCTCAACAATAAAAAGGTAAATGACCCACTCAAAAGATAGGCTAAAGAACTGAATATACACCCTTCTAAAGAAGACACACAGATGGAATTTAGACATCTGAAGAAAATGTTCTATATTACTCATCATCAGAGAAATGCAAATTAAAAACTACAGTGAGATACCACCTCATACCAGTGAGAATGGCCTATATTAAAAAGACAAATAGTGAAAGGAAGAAAAGTAATACTCCTACACTGTTGGTGCAAATGTAAGTTAGTGCAACCTCCTTGGAAAACAATATATATCTATATATATATATATATATATTATACAAACAAATAAAAATGAATCTACTACCTGATCCAGCAATCCCACTTCTGGGCAATTATCCAGAGTATACAAAATCTCTAAGTCAGAAAAATTATTTGCACCCCTATATTCATAGCAGCATGGTTCACAATAGTCAAGACATGGAAACAACCTAAATGTTCATCAACAGATGACTGGATTAAAAGAGCTATGTTACATATACTCAATGGAATTCTCTGCAGCTATTTTGAAAAATGAAATTATGCCCTTTGCAACAATCTACATGGAAATGGAGGGGATCATGTTATGTGGACTAAGTCAGAAAGAAAGAGAGAAATACAGAATAGTTTCACTCATGTGGAATATAATGAAATGAAACGATCAGCATGAAAATCCAAACAAAAATAATAGGACACAGGACTGTGGTTACTGGGGAAACTGATGGGAGGGAGGAAAGAAAAGATGGGAAAAGTAGTGTTAAAGGACATTGGAACTCTTGTGGTGGGTGTGCTGTGAAAAACAGACCAAGATGCAATTATAATAACCTAAAATGAATATAGCATTGTGAACAAAAGGAGTAACAAATATTACTATTAAAATATATATGTATTCATATCAATGCCAAAAGTATAACAATTTTTAATTTTTATTAAACTATTCTTTGAATATATAATAATGCAAACACATATTATAGTATAGATTATGTTTTAAATTGCACCTTAAACATACACATTAAAAAAATAGAAGTAATTAAATATTAAATTTCTCTTTTATAATCTACTGCTCCTTAGATTTAGAACTGGAAAAGTCACCCCTTTTCTTCTGCACCAAGATGGTGATTCTAGTTTTGTATTTTTACATTGATAAAATGCAATAGAGAATTTAGCCTTGGATCTTTTAGTGTGAAGTTTTATTTAGTTTTATTAAGAAAAGAGAATAGATGTTCACAAACATAAGTATACTGGACTGCATAAAATCTTCACAAAAGGTTTTTTACAATTAAGAAAACTACTACACAGAGCCACTTGTAAAACCTTAGTACTCCAGGAATTCTATTTCATTTTCAGAAACATTTCTGCAGTCCAGATTCTTCCATCTGAAGTACTTCAGTCACGTGATTAAGGTTAATTCAGAACTTAATTTGATTAAAACTGAACATTACCACATCTTTATAAACTTTGACTTCAACAACTATTTTTTGGAATTGTCTCAATTTCAAATTTGAAGAATGTATTTTAAGCCTAATTATTATTTCTGGATCCACTTTCATCAGAGGAACATAAACCACAATATTCCTTGTCAGATGAGTTTCCTAAAGATACAATTTTGCTTGAAATAACCCATAAAATCACTGATAACCACTTGTGACAATCCTTTCAAGGTGTTTAAGTGAGTTGTAACACCATCAAAAAGGCCAAGATTTATCCCTCAGTCTTTGATGAGCCAAAGCAGAAATTGTCCCAAGATGACAGGAGCAAGTCAATTTCTTTCAACTCAAAATAACAAATTTTTTCACTATAACTAAAAACAAGTCAGACACCTACCACTGCACAGAGCAACAGACAACTTAATTGTGCTTCAAGTGCATAAAGTAAAACTTTGAGTTACATACATTTCAAGTCATCTGAACCTTTCGAGTTTATGGTGTTATTTTAGTACAGACTCCATTTTTAAATCCTTTGAAACCAGATGATTCTTAGAAAATTGCAACATGTTCAAATTTTACTAAGATTTCCATCTCAGAAGAAATTGGTTGTTAACATAGATTCCCACAGAAGCAGTATTGATAATCATTTCCAAATATTTCTTGACCAGTCTTCACTAGCATTTCAAGATGTGTCTCCTGGGCTTTTATGTAAAAAGTTTTCAGTCTTATATTTTTACTTACAATACACACAAATAAAGCTAACCATGTGCTATTGTTACTTACATAATCCACTATAATAGAACTTGACATAAATATTTTAACCGTTTATTTCAATTCATCCTTTAGATTATCAGTCATTTCTCCAAAACGCTGAACACAAATTTCTAGCTGAAATTAAACTTGCCAGATGAAATGATTAAGACATATTATTTCTTTCTTTAATAAGCTCTTTTATAAGCTCATAATCTATAAAAAATTTTCTGATTCCAAGGTTATTTTTGTAGGCAATATGTAACTGAATTTTAGAGCAGATTTTTTAAATTAAAAAACAGCCCAGTAAAAAATGTGGCCACTTAGAATATTAAGTTTCTCATCAAACAATTTTTCTATACATCAGTCACATTTCTTATGGTTGCTTACATAAAGGCATTTTAAGTTATATTATTTTGAACAAAAGATATATTTTGCATATTAAACACACAGAAATAGTCTTCACTTTTAGAAAGAAATGTTATCTTTCCCACATACCACCCTCTCAGCTGATCATTTGCACTCCCTGTTTTGGTAAAGATACAAGTAAAAGAAACCATTCATCTGCTCTATAAAAGATAATAGGAATATAATATGGATAGTGATATATGGTAAATGAAAATCAATATCTGTCAAGGAGATGAAAAACAAACACTGTGGTTTTCTCTACTGCTAAAGAATTTGGGGCAAATAATGTCAAATACGCTGATTTTTCAATTAAAGCCAAATCCTGGTACTTTCTGTAAAAATGCCTATGCTGAGAACTAATTCAAAGTGTGTGTAAAACATTGTTTGATTCAAACAACAGAGTTGCAGTTGCAGTCGGTCCATGACTGGTTTATGGTCTCTAGTGAGTCGTCTTCATATCACATGAATTCAGACTTACCCAAATACTCAACATTTTACTAGTCTCAGATTAATTGCAGAGCCTGATCTCATAAATTCTTAAATAAATCAATTATACATAGCCATTATCCATCAAAAGCACCAACTGGCATTCAAAGAAGGAGTGAAACAATGGATTTACTCAATAACCTCTACATTATATTAATGCATTATCATCAGTAGACACTGAAATATTTCAATTATGTAAAGGAATTTCAATAAAGAACAGTATTTCAATCATGACCTATATAACCTGCTTCACAAATTAATAAAATATTATTTTCTTCCCATTAAAGCCAATTATTTATCTTCTTGTCATATGAAGTCAAAAACAACTAGAAAAGAATTTTATAAGTGCTGCCTGGTATTTCTTATAAATTCAGACACATGCACAAAATATCAGATTTTGTATCCCATAAGAAATTAAGTTCAAGGATTAGGCCACCTTGAGTAATTCTCTAAATAGAAAGCCAAATTAGCAAATAAATTATTGAATTGATAACGAACTATCTGTAAGGTCATTCAACTCAACTGTAACTCAACATGTAAACATCTAGGCTCAGTGAGACCCAGGAGAGAAAAATTTAAGGGCTGGCTAGGTAACTTAACTTGAGAATTAAAGGATAAAGAGCAATAAATAGTTTCTAATTTATGTTATGTATATAAATATTAACTATCTCAGAAAGACAGATCATATTGATGATATTAGGTAGTAAATAAAAAACAGGTCTCAAGAAGTTACTTTTACCATTAGCTATCAGGATCCAAGAATGTCTTCTCTTAAACTGAGAGAGAATCTTATTTATCATTAAGGGTTTAGTCTCAGGGAAGGCATAGTGTCATAGAAAAAGAGTTGATCAAATATGATAATC
The DNA here is from genome assembly GCA_004363575.1 of Solenodon paradoxus. NCBI lineage: Eukaryota > Metazoa > Chordata > Mammalia > Eulipotyphla > Solenodontidae > Solenodon > Solenodon paradoxus. The sequence goes on along the minus strand of RJWH01000072.1, from coordinate 409,757 downwards.
CTTTTGTTCTAAAATAAAACTGATACAATTCTAGTAATCTGTCCAGGCTGACAAATTTGATTTATAGTGTCTCTTAATATTCTTTGTATTTCTGTAGTATCTATTGTAATCTCACTCCTCTCCTTTCTGATTCTTTTTATTAGAGTTTTCTCCCTTTTTTCTTTTAGAGTTAGAATTCTTTCAATTTTGTTTGCATTTTCAAAAAATCACCTCTTCATTTCATCGATCTTTTGTATGGTCATTTTGCTTTCAATTTCATTTATTTCTGCTCTAATTTTTATTATTTCCTTACTTTTACATGCTTGTGATTTAAATTTTTCTATTTTAATTTCAAATTTACTTTTACTTGCTTGTGATTTAAGTTTTTCTATTTTAATTTTGAATTTTCTATTTATATTAATTTCCTTCAGATGTAGGATTAGGTCCTATTTGAGACTTCTAATTTTTTGATTGGGTCTGTATTGCTATCAGCTTTCTACTTCCTACTTATAAGCATTGCTTTTGTTACCTCCACGGTGTTGTGATATCTCGTCTCTTCATTCTTGTTTCCTGGGAATTTTTAATTTCACCCTTGATTTCCCCACTGACCCAGTAGTTATTCTGTTTTATTTCCACATACTTAAGATTCTTCCATTTATCTCTTATGGTTTATTTCTAGCTTCACACTCTTGTTATTAGAAAATATACCTAATTTTGGTGGGCCCTGGTGGAGTAGTAGTTAGGTCAATGACATTCAAAGGAGTCCAAGCCACATACCTCTGGGTTAAAGTCTCAAGTCAGGGGGAAAAAGCCAGTGTGAACAACTAAATAAAAATAAAAAAGTATTTCTTCCTCCTCTCAAAAAAATGCATAAAATACTGTCTCAGAAAGACAGACTATGTTAGGTATTAAAAGAAAAATAGGCCTCAAAAAATTACCGAATTTCAATATTCCTACATTTGTTGAGACTTGTTTTGTGTCTTAGGATGTCTATTTTTAACAATGTTCCATATGAACTTAAGAATCTATAGTCAGTTTATTAGAATGGAAAGCTGCATATATGTCCATTGCACATAAAAACAACAAAGACTGAATTAGGAAAAATAAATATTTTGCATAGAAATTGAAACAGCTATCAAAAGACTCCCAAGAAACAAAAACCCAGAACCAGATATATTTACTAGTGAGTTCTACCAAACATTCAAAGCAACTTAATATCTATCCTTTTTAAGTTCTTCCACAAAATTGAAGAGGAGGGTATGTTCCCAGGTACCTTTTATGAGGTCATTACCCTGATCCCCAAATCAAATAAGAAAAGCATCAAAAAAAAAGAAAATTAATGACCAATATACTGATGAATATAGGTGCAGAAAATCTCAACAAAATCTTGACAAATAAAATTCAACAATACATTGAAGTTGTCTTATATTATGATCAAGTGACAACATTCACAAAAGTTATCTAAAAAATGGACTAGAAATTTGGATATAAAACCTCAAACCATAAAATTCTTGGAAGAAAACATAGGAAAGACATACTATGGCATCAACCTTAGGGAGTTCTTTTGGGACTCAACTTCAGTATCAAGAGAAACAAAAACAAAAAACTGGGACTATAATCAACTAAGTTCTTCACAGCAAACGAAATCACCAAAACAAAAAGACAATCTACTAACTGGGAGATATTGTGTTACATATGTCTGGCAAGCACTTAATATCTGAAATACATAAAGACGTAAAAATCAGTAATAGAAAAACAGGTAATTCAATCAAAAAGTGGGCAGAAGAATTAGAGACATCTTTCCGAAGGAGACATAAATATGACCAACAAGCACATGAAAAAATGTTCCAACTTGCTGACTCTTTGAAAGGTAATGCAAAAAAACAATGAGATTACACCTTACACCTAAGAGACTAGCTATTATCCAAAATCCTGGAAACAAATGTTTGTGAGAATGTGAAGTAAAGGAAACACTTTTACACTGTTGTTAGGAGTGCAAATTAGTGGAACCATGTGGAAAACAGTATGGAGATTCCTCAAAAAGTTAAAAATGGAAATCCCATATGACCCCACCATTCCACTTCTGGGTATTTACCCAAAAGATACAAAAACACTAATTCACAGAGATTTATGCACCGCCATGTTTATTTTGGCCCTAATCACAATAGCTAAGAACTGAAAATTACCTAAGTGCCCAGCATCAGATGAATGTATAAGGAAAATGTGGTATATATGCATAATTGAATACTATTCAGCCCTTCGAAGAGACGAAATCCTGTCATTGAATCAACATGGATAGATTTAGAGGATATTATGCTAAGTGAAATGAGTCAAAAGAAGAATGATAGATACCAGATGATTTAACTTACAGGAAGAACATGAATAAACAAAGGCAAAGAAAAGATGAAACAAAAGCAACTTTTGGACATTGACAACAGAACTGAGGATACCTGTAGGGAAAGGGATCAGTGCAGGTAGTGTGGCCCAATGGACAATGGAGAAGAACTCTGTAATTTGGTGGAGAGCAGAGTATGTTGACATATATTTGAGCAATATGGAACTTGTACGTATGGAGAACCTACACATGTAAGTTCATATTAATTTGTAAACCAAAGTCATCTCAGTGAAATACTAATTTAAAAAAGAAATTAAGAGTTCAATCCCATTCATGGTTGCATCAAAAAGAATAAAATATCTGGGAATAAACTTAACAAAGGATGTGAAAACATGTACCCTAAAAACTGCAAGATATTGTTAAAAGAAACAGAAGACATAAAGAGACTAAAATATAGTCCATGCTCACGAACAGGAAGAATTAACATAGTTAAAATGGCCATTTTATTCAAAGCAATAGTGAAATTCAATACAATCCCTAGCAAAATATCAGTGACATTTTTTTCAAGGAAATAGAACAAACAATACAAAAATTTGTTTGGACCCAAAAGATCTCAAATAACCAAAGCATTCCACACACACACTCACACACACACACACACACACACACACACACACACACACACACACACAAGAAAGAAAGAAAAATGGAGGAATCATACCTCCAGACTTCAACTATACTACAGTGTGATATTCATCACAACAGTATAGTACTGGAATAAAAACAAACAAAAAGACCACTGGAATAAAGTTGAGACCCCAGAAATAAAACCATACACACGCATCAACAACTAATCTATGACAAAGAAACTAAGATCACATAATGGAGGAAGGAAGTTTTCTTCAACAAATGATGTTGGGAAAATTAGATAGCCACTGAAGAAAGAAAGAAAAAAGGGAGGGGAGTAAGAGAGAGACACTAGATCACTTAAAACCATATACAAATATTAATACAAAATGGATTAAAGACATGTATTTAAGACTTGAAATAATAACTACATATAGGCATTGCTCTCCATAACATCACCTTCAGAGAGGTCTTTAGAGAAGTGACAACAATCAAAAGAAACAAAGGCAAAATTAAATAAATGGGACTACATCAAACTAAAAACCTTTTGCATAGAGAACGAAATCATCACAAATCAGAAAGGTAACTTACTGATTGAAAGAAGATATTCACATATCAATTGTCAGAAAAGGTATTAATCTCAAAATATATAAAGTGTTCATATACCTCAACAACAGAAAACAAACAATCCACTCAAAATGCACAGAAGATCTGAAAACATACACAGATGATCTATGGACACATTAAAAATTGCTCTACAATATATTTCATTGGAGCAATGCAAATTAAAAACATAATGAGATATCACCTCACAATTATGAGCATTGCTTATATTAAAAATATTAAAAACAACAAGCGTTGGAAAGGAGGTGATGTAAAAGGATTCTTCCCACACTGTTGGTGGGAATGCAAGTTATTATCATCTCCATGGAAGAGTTTGCAGATGTCTCAAAAAAAAGTAGCATTTGATCCAGCAACTTATCTTCAAGGTATATGTTCACAGAATACAAAAACACTGATCAGGACAGGTATTTGCACCTCGATGCTCATAACAGGCAAGACATGGAATCATATTAAATGCCTGTCAATGGATGACTGTGTAAAGACGTATTATTTTTTACTCAATTGAATTATATGCAGTTATTTTAAGGAGGAATCATTCCTTTTGCAACAACCTGGAAGTAAGTAAAGGTGACTGTACTAATCAAAATAAGCCAGAAAGAAAAAGAAAAATACTAGATGTGTTCATATATGGAATATCAAGAAGCAACACAGGCTCACCCTGGCAGAGTAGCAATTAGGTCAGATGCCTCTGGCACAGTCCACATACATCCAAGGACAATGGGGATAATGAGGGGTAGGGGAGGGAGACAACAAATGTGAATAATTAAATTTTTAAATAAAACTTCTTCCTCCTTTCTCTTCCTACCTGCATCTTCCCTTTAAAAAAGAAAAAGTAAAGAAACAAAATTAACAAAACAACAAAATTCTCAGGACTCAGAAGTCAAGACTTTGGTTACCAGAATAGGAGGTGGGAAGGGAAATTGGGGTTGAAAAAAATAAACATAAAAATATAATTTATATTCTACAAAAGAAAAAAAAGAAAAAGGTCAGCATATGCAAAGGTGAAATGTGGCAATTATACTACTCATATATGTCAAGCAAGCCCTAGTAGTTATAAACTACAGATATAGGCTGAATATGAGATTGTAAAAGTAAAACTTTAAATTGAAGTAACACTTCAATTTGCCTATGTATAAATTCACATGTTCTCCAACAGAGCTGGCAAATAGAGCTGGCCTGGCCCCCACTGAAAAAGTTAAAAATTAAAAAAATAAGACTTTATTCTTGGGATTCATGGGCAGGCAAAGAGTTTAATTAAGCCCTTCAAATTATGTAAAAAGTTATGTGTATGTGTAAATGTTTCTCAGGAAAAGTTTATACTTTAAATAAAGTATTTTAAATGATTGATAACACCAATCTGTTTTAAATTATTATTATGCTAGGAACTGGAATCAAAGAATTTGATCCATATTTCTGACTAAGAATCTAACATAACCAAACCTTATTTTAAAAAAAATAATAACTTTCAAGTAAGTAATTAGTATTTGACTAAGTTCTCATTATATATGCAGCAAAAAAATTATGACTGTTTAATAGATTAGAAAAGGAAGTAGAATTTTGAAAAAATTTATGGATTGAAGACCCAGACAGGCCTGTGTTCTATACGATATGTAATTAGCTAAATGGCAAAGAACAAGGCACTTAAATTCTCTGAGCCCCTGTTCCTTCCTCTGTCAAAGGTTAATAATTCCTACTTCAAAATAGCTACCTTACTGAGTTTTAGAGGGATTTAAAAAATCTAGCACTTCCTTGCACCTAATAGGAACTCAGTATCTTTCTTCCTCTCTCTCCTATTGAATAAATGTTCCTCATAATTGCCTAAAATACCCAGACTCTTCATTCCTGGTCACTGTGAAGGCCAGAACTAAGTGACTTGTAAATATCCAGAGGATACAAAAATACCTCAACAATATGCAAAATAAAGAACAAAATACATTTATTTGCATGCACTCATAAGCCAAGAAAGGACCCAAGTTCATATGACAACTTTAAAAAAAATTAGCAAAGAAAAATAAAAATTCGACTGGCCTTAATGAATAGATTTCAGTTTACAAAGCACAGTGCTGAGTCATAGCGGTAAATGGAGTACATTCTAAAGGAGAGTAGTAATCTGGCTAACTGGCTATTGAGACTGGGAAAAAAATCATGAACTCAGAAGAGTATCTTTTCTGATCAAAACTGGCTTGAGGAATATTGGAGAGAGTTAACTGAAAGATTTCAGGAAACCAACCAGAGCCCCTTGGGTAAAGAATGTAACCACAGCAATTGCATCCAGCTTTCTCTTGGTATGTCCAGCACACAAAAGGAAAGCACTTTACAACCTGAAAACATCCCCAGCTACTGGTGGAGGGTGGATGAGGTCTGAGGGCCTCAAAGCTATGAACACAGTGCTTCTCTGTGCACCACAGAAGAAAAGCACACTCATCTATGATGTGAGAAAATAAAAAAATATATTATAGGTATGTATATAGCCATATGTTGCACTATTTAAGAGATTGTATTTTATACACTTCCTACTTCAGAAGAATTAAAAGATTTCTTTTATAAAGAAATAAAAGTAGCTTTTTAATTAATTTATCTGGTAAATCTAAAAATTAACAATACTATGTCTTTCCCCAATTTTTAAAAATTGTGCTCACTTGAAAAATTCTAGAATTACTGAGCTACACAACTCTAGGACCAATCATACTTGGATTAATTATTCTGTGAATCATTTTACAAATGATTAATATGACTAGATCATAGAAGATCTTCAGAAAGGAAAAGAAAATCAGAATTCAAAAAAAAAAAAAGAGAGGCAAGCTGGGTGACCAGAAAAAAACAAAAATCAAAATACCAAGCACCAGCAAAAATGCAATTCTGGAAATAGGAGACAACTATTTTTAAATTCTAAGTAGAATTCTCAATATGAGAAGATAATATTGCATTGTGTTATTTTAACTCTTATTTAAACTATTTTTAAAACGAGCAGAAGAGCAAACATTTAAGTGATAAAAATATGACTGACAAAATAGATCAATAGATGTAATGGCTAGCAGAAAGAATATTGCTCTGAACAGCAAGTCTCTAAAGCAGAATTGGAGAATTTCTTCCAGAAAAGTATTCTAATCTTAGACTTATGTACCAACTATCATCTTGTGTGAATACAAACGTGTGTTCCATAAATGGATGAATAGATGAAATATTAGCACAAAATATCACAAACATAACAATTTTGAGCACCTGTAGCAGATGTTGTTTCTCTTCTTAGGCAGGCCTGGCTTTTAACTGCCAGCGCTTAAAATTTAAATTAGAAAAAAAAAAGCTGACTTTCTCTGGCTGCCAGAGTCCCCTCTGATTTGAGATGAAGCAGCCTGGAATGCTGGAAAACCAATGCCTCCTTTCACCCTCAATCACTAGTAACAGATGAGAGTGGGTGGATAAATATCCCAACACTCCGACCAACTTGGCCAGGATAACCCTAAAGTGTTTTCTACACTGGTTCACAAGAATTTCCCAGAGGTCTTTAGCTCCAGTTGCTCATGATGGCAACTTGCTTGCTAACATATGATTTTGTGGCTTCCCAAATTTCTCTGTCCCAAATCCTTACTCCCTTACCTATACTTCTTAGAAGCTACTTGTCCTTGAATTCTGGAATCTAAGTTAAAGTAATGCTTCTACTCCAATTAGCCAAGTTTTATGGATAAAACTATTATAAATGCACAAAAGAAGACCACAAACATAACCGGAAATGTTAACAGGCCTTCCTCAGAAATTGATAAAACAAGGGGGCATAAAAATAACAAACTATGAGACCTGAGTAACAAAAAGCAGGTTTGATACAGTGAATTCCAGAACTGAGAATATTATCAAAGATCTACCTACCTTTCCAATACAGCACCAGACCAAAAACTCCAGGGTCAGAAAATTTCTGTTATTTAAATTACAGAGAAGAAGTAGATTTTTACTATTAACTTTATAAAGCTAGAATAAATTTTAATTTTAAAAACAAATCAAATTAGTATGCTTACCTGTCAGCATGCAACCACCCAAGCACTCACTAACTACAATCAATCTCATTTGGGAGTATAATGAAAAAAAAATACACTAAATAAAAATTAGCAAATGAAATTCAGCATAATATCAACCACATATTATAAGATGTCCAAGTTGACTTTATTCCCAAAAAACAAGGATAACTCAAGAAATGCAATTCTATAACTCATTATATTGATAGATCTATAAATTAATACCAACCAGTTTGACTATATCAAATGAAAAAGAAAAAAAATATCTATACCAGGCTCTGGTAACCACTGTTCTACTTTCTGTTTCTATGAATTGGACTTTTGTACATTCCACATTTTAGTGATATCAATCAGTATTTGTTTGTCTCTGCCTGACATATCCCAGTAAGTTCTAACTATTTTGTTGCAAAATGTTGATTTCCCTCTTTCTCATGGCCAAATATTATATGTACATACATATTCCATGCATATACATAGTTATATACATCCATAGATATATGGTGTGTATATATATATATATATATATACCCACATATATATATGCACACATATATGCAATATTTTCTTCATTCATTGATCAGATATTTAAGTTGTCTCCATGTCTTGGCTATTGTGAATAATGCTTTAATAAATTGGGAGTGAAGATATCTTCATTTTCTTTGGATATAATCAGAATAGGATTCCTAGATCACATGCTAGCTCTACGTCTAATGCTTTGAGAAATCACCATACTGTTTTCCAATATGACTAAACCAGTGTACATTCCTACAAACAGCGCAAAGAGTTTAATTTCTCCACGTACTTACCAATATTTGTTATCTCATCTTGTTGGTCATTTGTATATCTTCTTTGGAAAAATGTAAAGTCAGTTCCTCTGTCATTTAAAAATTGTAATTTTTAAAAATTGAATACTTTATCCATATATTTTTAATATTAATCCTTTGTTGGATATGGTTTGCAAACATTTTCTCCCATTCCACAGTTTATCCTTTTTTTATGTTATATTTTTTTCTGCTGTTTTAATGCACAGCATAATGATTACAGTCAACAGTATCGACATAAACATCAAAGAGACTAGATCCTAAATGTTCTCACCACAAAAAATAATTGATGAATTATGTGACGTGACAGAGGTTTACCTAACACTACAATGGTAACTATATTGCAATATATAAACCAATATGTCATAGATACAGCTTAAATATATACAATGCTACATGTCAATTACATTTCAATAAAAAGGAAAACAAATAATATAAAACATGCTCATTTTAATTAAATTTTTAATTTAAATAAAACAGTATTCCATTGTCTTGTAACCTAACAGATTAACAAAGTTTTGAAAGTATTAAGTTTCATGATGACAACAAGGATGTGAAAGAATATGCACTATTCAATACTTAATGGAAATTTAATTTGAAATATTTTTCAATTATATGGTAGAGGATGAAATTGGTGAATTTATTGAAGTATATATAAATATTGATTTAAAATGTGGATATGTAAAAAATATTTGCTATACTAAAAAGATATAACACTAAAATAAACACATTTTAAATTAAAAAAGAAAATATCTTTCAGGAAAACCATCACAGTATCTTTTAAACTAACATATGATTTGATTCCACAACTTAATTCCTGAGAATATATTGAAAAACATAAGAAAATATAATATATACACAGATATATACTGAAACATTATAATAGTAAAGAATGCTAAATTAAAGGTTCTTTGTGGAAATAACATTATATAAGTTATTCAAAGATTACTCTTTTATTAACATGGGAAATCATTCACAAAGTACTGTTAAATCAAATAAGCAGCTTACATTCTTACTATATATAAGTTATGGTTATATATGTATATAAATTATTTTAAAGTATGCAAGGAAGTACACTAAAAATTTAGAATAAATATCTTTATAAGATGATATTACAAAGGAACATTAAATGTTTTTATTTTATAATTTTTACCATGGTTTGTCATTATCAGGAAGTTACAAGATTTTGAAATAAAAGTTAATAAAAAATATTTGGGGAAGATTTATTTTGACTTATGTGTTTAATCCTAACTTTTCTTCCAGTGAAATAACTGGTCTAAGTAAATATTTGCATCATGAAAAACTGTAAAACAGGAATTTTTTAGAGCTTATGAGTAAGCAAAGATCATTTTTGATAATGGATCCATTAAAAAAGCTGAATTTTGAAGACTTTGAGAAAAAAAACTTCTAACAAAGTAGTATCTGTAGCTCCAAGATATTTTAAATACTTAGCAAAGACACTCTCCCTACAATAGCCAAGATTATTTTTTCTTTCTTTTTTGAAGGTTAATGCTGAAAAAAAAGTATTAATGAAGATAAAATAAAATCAGTGACTTAACACATTGTAGAAAAGACAATGACTAATTCTAATGTTAGGCTTTTTAACTAATCTGATCATAGCAACTCATTTGCTCACTTACATTTTCTAGTTACCCAAAGAGGTCATTTATAAGATCAAAGGAATGTGAATTTTTACTAGTGATCAAAAGAAGTCAGATATGTTTTTCTTTCAAAGATGCCTATTAGCTTTAATGGAAAAATCCTTTTTATGCCTAGGGAGTATATTTTCTTTGTCAATCTGCTCAAATAAACTAATATTATGAAAATACTTGTAACATTTCCATTAATGCTAAATATTTTCTAACACCACAAAATGATATGTACAATATTTTCTCACACACAAAGGAGTACTTCTAACTGAGCATGTTAGCCTATATCCATTGTAATTCTATGAAATAAAATCAATCAAGACAACCATGTGAGTATTTTAAATAAACGTTCTATGCCTAGCAGTGTAGAAGCTTTTTATTTTTTAAATACTGCCCCCAAATGCAATAGTTCATAAAAACAGTACTTTCTCCTATGTAAATAATGTTTAAAAGTTCATAGTTACACAATTATTCTTTAAATCAGTCTCAGGTTTCATCTTGGTATACTAATAAAACAATATGTATTCAAAATAGTGATTACCTTTTGAAAATAATATAATTACAATGGCTATCCAAGTGCAGAATTCTATTTCTATGAATGCATCATTTTGTACAATTCTATACAAGCTTCAAAAGAACAGATCTGCACCTCAATCAATGTTCATATCACGCCACATCCACCACCAGAGTTTTAGTGTCAGTCCCCACTATTAATTAGACTCCTTCTACCTACTGTAGTTCCTTGGCTTTCACAACTCTCTTCCCCCAACCTTAACTACAATTTTGATTTCAGAGTCTAGAACGATTTTTTGTGTTCTATTAGTTAATTCTCTTTGTTTATTTTTAATATTTTACTTATGAATGAAACCATTCAGCATGTCTTTCTTTCTGACTTACTTTGCTTAGCTTAGTAACCTCAAGTATAGCTGGGTAGTATTTCATTGAGAATATATATACAAAATCTTCTTTGTCCAGTCATCTGTCAATGAGCATTTAGACTGATTCCATGTCTTGATTATTGTGAACCATGCCACTGTGAACATATGGGTGCATATGTCTTTTTAAATCAGTGTTTCAAATTTTTTGGATATGTATTTAAATTAGAATTGCCAGATAAAAAGGTAATTCTATTTTTAATTTTTTTGAGAAATCTCCATACTGTTTTCCACAGAAGTTGCAATCACATTCCAACAAACAGTATGTGAGAGCCTTTTTCCACACCCTCACTAACACTTAATATTTCTAATCTTTTTGATATAGGTCATTCTCACTGGTATGAGATGATATTTCATTATTGCTTTGATTTTCCCTTCCTTGATAATAGGTTAAGTTGAATACCTTTTCATGTGCCTATTGATCATTTGTATGTCTTCTTTGGAGAACTGTCTTTAGATCTTTGACACATTTTTTGATTGGGTTTTTTTTTTTGGTTCTGTTGTGTGAGTTTCTTAAATATATTAAATAGTAAGTCCTTGTCAGACATATGATTTGTAAATATCTTCTCAAATCAGTAGGTTCTCTTTTCCTTTTTGTGGTGGTTTCTTTAATATAGAGAAGTTTATTGAGTGGATATTTTTATTTGGAAGGTATAGACTCTGTGTTTGAATTCATTTTGCATAATAAACAACTTACTTCCATAAATAAATTCTTCGTTAATGATTTTCCTACAGTTAGTAACTTGCCAACCAAAGTTAAGGTTCAATTTCATGATGAATATTCCTAACATTAAGTCTACCCTATAAATATAATGCACATATATCATTTTGATTAAATAGTGGAAAAAGCAGCCAATTTGATGAAAAAATCAGCTAAATATTTATTTGATTTTAACAGCCAGAGTAATAAGGTGCTTGAATAAATTTCCAAAATCAAATTTCTTTGGCATTGTTTAATTAACTCTGTCTCGGGATAAAGTTTTTAGATCAGACTGCTGAAAGGTATTGTGGGCAGTAGAAGTACATAACAAATGGTAAGTTAGTTGATTATGACAAGAAACAGGAAGCATATCATGGTGGCTTAGGTATATAACCACAAATGAAAGTGCTTCATCTCCTCTTCCTTCTTTATAAGAAGGAAGGAAGGGAGGGATGGAAGGAGGGAGGAATGGGTAGAAAGTCTAAAAAGTATATATTTATTTAAATGGTAAAATTTTAGAAAGAGAAAACTAAGAGTATTTTAACATGAGTCAAATTTAAAAAATTTTAACAATATAAGGAAATAGTGCTTTCTCTACAAAAGTGTGAAGCTAACAAGAAAAAACACTGGGTCAAAGTTCTATATATACATAAAGTTTTATGTGTATACCCATAGACATATATGCATATAAATGGATATAAGTATATGTATAGATTATATTTGGAGATAGATGATAGATATTTGTACAAATGAACACATATAGTTTGCATGTGTATGTCCAGATTAAACAGATAGATAAATCCTTTCCAGTTCTCATCACAGCTAAATCTTTTTTCACTGAACACCAAATTTTATATTTTTACGTCACTCTGGACAACAAAGTTCTTAATCAAGCTATGATTTCTGGTCATTTAATCTTTGCCTGAAATAAAAGAATCACTAATAAGAATTGTATAATATTCAAAGTTTGAATATACAAGAATACTGAAAAATCTAGTTTTCTAACCATTAACAAATAAGCCAAACCTACAGGGATATTGGTCAGAAAATAAAAAGGAAAGAAGCATCTCAGTCATTTTACAATCTCTCTTACTGCAGTTTTTGATGACTGCAAAGGAAAATACTTTTCCTTCACTATTTACACTTCACACCCACTTAATGAAAATTACACTTAGGAAACAAACACCAAATTTGTCTTCAGTGTTGCTGGAGCCCCCAAAACCAGCTAACTGAAAATATGCATAGATTATAACATGGAAAATAAGTATCTTTAGGGTAATTCCACAGCTGAGTAACACGTTTGCACTAGTAAATTCAACTATTTCCTTACCACTCTCCATGGCAATATAGACCTACTTCAAATTCACAGCAGTCACGTGATGAACTAGTTAACCTTTTCAACTTCTGCGCTCTAGTTACTGTTTTTTTTCCATATAATGCTTTACTGAGATGACAGTCATATAATACTTTTGTTTTTTAATAACATGCAACCGACTTATCTCTGTAATAATAGCACAGGGAATTACACAATTCAGAATTTCCATTATTTATTTCAGAATTGTTACTACTTATTAATGATCCCCCTAGCTCCCACATGTTACTAAAATGAATATTTTCTCAGGTGATAATTATGACCTCTCAGATACTGACAAGTACATAATGTAATTACATTAAATACATGTAAGCAAAATTTTCTATTTCATAAATTAAAATCCAAATGTTCTTTAAAATCTCCAAATATATTTGTTGTAAATTAACAAACACATTTATCTTACATAAAAACCAAGGCCTTCTTCTGAGAATTATCTAGTATATACAAAAATTATTGAGAATGAATATCAAAAACATTTTTATTTATAATTGGTCAGAAAGTTCTCAGTGTGCTGAAAATATAGCCCAGTCTCTTGGACTTTTATAAGCTACTTAAATGTGTGCAATCTGTCTACTGTGACTGTCATCCTCTTCACATCCCCAACCAAACCCCTCCCTTGTCCCTGCCATTGTTGCCGGGACTGGGTAGACTTTTAAAACTTCACAGGGAGGGAACATAGAATGGTGTTCAAGTTGTTGTGGCTCACTAGCACAATCCTCTTCTAGACAAACTCAGAAGCTGCTGATTTCAGAATCTCATAGAACTTCAGAGCTGACAGAGACCTTAAATACTAGTTCAATCCTCTTTCTGGTTATTGAGCTTACCTTCAGCCACCAGTGAGAAAGAACATCCCACCTACCAAGATTTCATTTCTGAATCACTTTTAACTTACAATATTTTTCTCAAATTTTGAGATTAAAATTCATAAATTTTCGATACTTTGAGTTTCTGAGATAACTTTTTAATAAAAGACAAGAAGATACACAGATCACACAAAGCATATGCTAAAGAAGTCAAAATTCAGAAATGTCAATGGGAACTTGAAACAGGAAACACAAACACACATACGTACACACACACATACACACACACACACACACACACACAAAAAAAAAAAAAAAAAAAAAAAAAAAAAAAAAAAAAAAAAAAAAAAAAAAAAAAAAAAAAAAAAAAAAAAAAAAAAAAAAAAAAAAAAAAAAAAAAAAAAAAAAAAAAAAAAAAAAAAAAAAAAAAAAAAAAAAAAAAAAA